>PVIA01006431.1:0-97813 GCA_004024845.1 Tonatia bakeri | reverse complement strand
AGGGGAGAGCGCCCCGACCTTTGCCTGGACAGGCTTTCATTGTTTCTCTTGGGTCTTACATCAAAGAAGGATCTATTATTTATTACATAGAATATTGTTGTCTACATTTTAGGTACAACCAAGGACACAAAAATAACAAATTCAGAACGGAAAGGTGGTGAGCTGATTACACTCTGTCCTTGGGAAAATTCATGCAGCCTTTGGAAATTACCTTGAAGACAGATAATGAGCATCTACTGTTTCAGACCAGGGTGAGGGATTTTTAGCAAGAGCAATCCATAACAGTCTGGATGCATTTTCTGGGCCTGGTTCCCATGGGAAAACCAGTCCGAGGGTCTGGCTCCTGTCCGCCACTTTCCTCCTGTTGGCTTTCTGATGCAGGGCTGAGCTATATTCGCCGTTGCCAAGCAGACCAGTTCCCTACAGATACTGGCCAATTTATACATAGTATAAGGGCCTTACAATAGTAAATTCTCAATTTCCCTCTATTTGTGCTATTGTTATCATATGTTTTGCTTTCATGTTACAAACCTCAACCTACATTGTTATTTCTGCTTACATTATCTTTTAAAGAGCTCTAAATGACAAGAAAAGTATCATATTTACCTATGTTTTTACCATTCTATGTTGTATATTCCTTTGTATTGATGCAGATTTCTGTGTGATATCAATTTTCTTTTACCTGAAGGATTTCCTTTAAGATTTCTTATAGTGTGAATCTACTGATGATGCATTCTTTGGCTTTTCTATGTATGAAAAAATTATTTCACTTTAATATTTACAAAAGGTTTTTAATTTTTTAATTATGGAAAAATATGCATAACATAACAAAACTTACCGTCATAACCATATTTAAGTGTAGAGTTAGTAGTGTTTGAAGTACATATACGTTGTTGTGCAATAGCTTGCCAGAACTCTTTTCTTGTTTTAATCTATTTTTTCATTATATTTTATTGTTTATGCTGTTACAGTTGTCCCAATTTTTCCCCCTTTGTCCACCTCTACCCAGCCCTCCAACTCCCTCAGGCAATCCCCACACCATTGCCCATGTCCATGAGTCACGCATATATGAGCTTTGGTTACTCTGTTCCCTATGCTATACTTTACATCCTGATGACTATTCTGTGACTACCAGTGTGTACTTCTTAATCCTTTCACCTTTTTTGCCCCCATCCCTTCGACCCCCCTCCCATCTTCTCTTTTCATCTGGAAAAAGTGAAACCAAAGCTCTATACCTATTCAACAACAACTCCCCATTCTCTGCTCTCCCGGCCCTTGTCAGCCATCATTCTGCTTTCTCTCTTGATGAGTGACTACTCTAGTGTATAAGTGGAATCAAACAGCATTTGTCTTTTTACTGGCTTCTGTTGTTTAGCACCCTCAGAGGTGTCCAACTCACAGCCCATATGCCGCATGCAACCCAGGATGGCTATGAGTGCAACCCCCCTGAAATCATAAATTTACTTAAAACCAATTTATTCATCACTTTTCATTAGTATTTGTGTATTTAATGTGTGGCCCAAGACAACTCTTCTTCTAGTGTATCCCAGAGATGCCAAAAGGCTGGACACCCCTGTAAGGTTCATCTAGGCTATATTATGGCTCAGAGTTTCTTTCCTTTTTAAGACTGAATAATATTCCATTATATGTATATACAACATTTGTTTTATGCTTGATCTTAGCCAAAAGGCCAAGAAGCAATATACAACATGTCTTTAAATGTATTGATTTTAGAGAGAGAGTGGAAGGGAGAAGGAGAGAGAGAGAGAGAGCCCACTTATTTATACATTCAGTGGTTGATTTTTGTATGTGCCCTGACAGGGAATTGAACCCACAACCATGGTGTATTGAGATGATGCTCTAACCAATTGAGCTACCCAGCCAGGGCTTATACGTATATACTACATTTCATTATCCATTTATCTGTTGATGAACATTTGGGTTGCTTCCACCTTTTGGCTATGAACATGGTTATACAAATATCTCTTGGAGACCCTGCTTTCAATTCTTTTGGAATTGAAAGTGGATACCCAAAAGTGGATTGGCTGGATCATATGATAATATATTTTACATTCTTGAGGAACTACCATACTGTTTTTCACTACAGCAGTACTATTTTACATTTCCAAAATTTCCAATTTCTCCACATCCTCCCCAGCGTTTATTATTGTTATTTTATAGTACCATCCTAATGGGTGTGAGGTGGTATCCCATTGTGTTTTTTATTTGTGTTTCCTGAATGCTTAGTGATGTTGAGCATCTTTTTTGTGTCTATTAGTCATTTGTATATCTTCCTTGGTGAAATGTTTATTGCAACCCTTTGCTTATTTTAAAATCAGGTTATTTTGTTGTTGTTGTTGAGTTGTAGGAGTTCTTTATATACAAGACGGACCCCCAAAGTGGAATTTATTTATTAAAAAATGTGTATTTATTCTTACAAATTTAAAGTTCAGTCACCTTCCAAGAACTTTCCATTTGATGCAATACACCTATTGAGATGTTTTTTTCCACTGCTCTAAACAGTTTTAAACTCATCGATTTTGATGCCTTTTAATGCTTCTGCTGTTTTTTGTTTCACTTCTTCCACATTGACAAAATGTTTCCCTTTGAGAACTTTTTTCATCCGGGGAAACAAACAGAAAAATCCCCCAGGGTGAGACTGGATGAACAGGGAGGGCAGGGCACTGCGGTCATGCCACTTTGGTTCAAAGACTGTTCAACACTCAGCTAAGTGTGTGCAGGTGTGCTTGTAAGTAACCCATCACGGAATGGGTAAACATGTTGAAAGAGTCTTCAAAAATGTTCACAGAAGCTGAACGCAATGTCTTACAGCAACAGCAGCTGGCGTCCACTGATCCTAGAACACTCACCTACCGGAGGAAGCCTGCACTGCTAGGGACCTGCCCTCCAGAAGATAATTCCATTCTCTGCTCCCCCTCATATTCTGAATATTAACCCTTATCATATGTTTGATTTGGAAATATTTTTCCTGAACTATTGGTTGTCTTTTCACTCTATTCACTGGGTTTTTTAATGCAGTTTTTTTTTTTTACTTTTTAAAAAAGATTTATTTATTTTTAGAGAGGGAGAGGGGAGGGAGAAAGAGAGGGAGAGAAATATCAATGTGTGGTTGCCTCTCACATGCCCCCTACTGGGGACCTGGCCTGCAACTCAGGCATGTGTCCTAGACTGGAAATTGAACCAGTGACCCTCTGGTTTGCAGGCCAGCACTGAATCCACTGAGTCACACGACCCAGGGGCTGATACACAGAAGTTTTTTATTTTGATGTGGTTCAATTTACATATTGTTTCTTCTGTGGTTATTGTTGCCTTTGCTTTTGGTGTTATATCCAAAAATATCATTCCCAAATTCATGCCATGAAGATTTTCCTCTATGTTTTCTTCTAAGAGTTTTATATTGTAACTCTTACTTTAAGTCTTTGACCCATTTTGAGTGAATTTTTATGTGGTATAAAGTAAGGGTCTATAACTCTTTTTTTTTTTTCATTTTTTGCACATGGATATCCAGTTTTCTCAGCCCCATTTGTTGAAAAGACTGTCTATCTTTTCCTCCATTGAATAATCTTGTCACCCTTGTTGAAAACTGTTTGACCATATGTCTTAGTCTACACAAGCTACCATAACAAAATACCACAGACTGGGTGGTTTAAACAAGAGACATTTATTTTCTCACAGTTCTGAAAGCAATAAATCCAGGGTCAAGGTGCCAGCAAATTCAGTTTCTGGTGAGACCTGTCCTCCCAATGTGCACATGGCCACCTTCTCACTGTGTGCTCACTGTGCCCTTCTTCCATGCACGGGTGGAGAAAGAGATCTCTGGTCTCTCCTCATTTCCTATAAGGACACATCAATCCTATTGGCTTAGAATCTCATTCCTATGACCTTGTTTAGGTTTTATGACCTCCCTGAAGGCCCTATCTCCAAATATAGTCACATTGGAGGTTAAGACATCAACATATGAATTTTGGGGATACAATTTTCTCCATGATACCATATATGTAAGAGTGTATATCTGGGCTGTCTATTCCATTGCCTGTCTTTATGCCAGACAATTGCCCTATTTGATGACTATAGTTTTGTTCTATGTTTTGAAACCAAGGAATCTGAGACTTTCAACTTTGTTCATCTTTTTTGAGATTGTTTTTGGCTGTTTAGGGTCCCTTGAGATACTATATAAATTTTAGGATGAATATCTCTATTTCTTAAAAAAATGCTATTAGGTTTTAGTAAGAATTACTTTGGATTTATAGGTCACTTTAAGTAGTATTGCCATCTTTACAACATGTCTTCCAATCCATGTACACTGGATGTCTTTCCATTTATTTGTGTCTTTTTTAAGTTACTTTCAGCAATATTTTCTAGTTTGTTTTTTTTATTTTAATTATTGTTCAAGTACAGTTCTCTCCCCTTTACTCCCATTCCAGCCCGCCCACCCATCTATTTTCTAGTTTTGAGTGTACATGTCTTACAAGTCTTTCAACTCCTTGGTTAAATGTATTCCTAAATATTTTATTCTTAAAAAATGTTATGAATTTATTTGTGTCAGACTGATGACATATGCTGAGGAATAAAATCTCAAATATTCCCAAGAATAACAGTTTTATAACTTTTTAATGCATTTGAAGTTAAGAAGGGAACATAAAGGTTACCTGGAGGTGGGAGAAAGCAAGGCAGGGATTGGATTACAGGATAACTAATAAGATTATGTTCTATCTTGAGGGTGCTGATTTCATGTACAGAAATAATAGGGCTGACTTAAGGCAAAAACAAGCCTTTTAGTAAAGCAGTTGTAGGCCTGGGATATGATTATTTACCATGACCTGCTTGGTTATGAATTTATGATCAGATCACATTGTGAGGAACTCTCCATAGAACCCCTTTTTTATCCACAGTTCCCCCTTTTGGTCATAAATCAATCTGAATGATACATTGGTGACTAACCTTTTGGTCTGATAGTGTTGTCCCATGATGCTAAGAAGGCTCATTCCTAGGGAGTCTCTCTATCACCGTTGTCTCCTCGACCATGGGGGATGGGGCAACATTAACCGTGGGATCTGAGTGGAGGCCACATTTTTCCCTAAAAGGGAAGGACAGGTGCATGGAAGGCAATGAGGTCTCTCGGGTTTCATTATGAAAAATCACTCGATCATTTCTGTCCTGTGAACTACATGATGCGACTTTTGCCTTCTGTCTCATTTTTCTGTACTTGGCATCTAGTATTATATTTAGCCATGAAAAGAGTATTAACGGTTATCTTATAAATGTTTAGAAACCATAAACTGTTGGACTACATAGAAAAACCCAAAGGACATGTATAATTATTATTATGACTAGTATCATTAGCAGGCCAGTGGAGACAGTGCATAGACATATGGACTTTGTTGATGTCTTAAGGTAGTTATCTATTTCTGGTGTTGGTGGCTTCTCATCCTCAAGATTTTGATGTCCATAGACAGAGGTAGTTATCCACTTGTGGTTAGGTGCCTGATAAGGTCCCTTCCAACGAGGTTGGAGGGGGACTCTTATTTATGTTCTTCCCAATCAACATAATCTCCAGGTGGCAATCAGTGACCTTTAAAGTCTGTTTCCTGGGAGCTCTCTGTGAAAGAAAATGGTTACCGACTTGGCATTGTCTTCAAGTGACTCTATCAAACTTTGGCAATGGTGTAAGATGTTTCTGCTCAATAATATCAGCTCATAAATTCCTTTACCTAAATCCAACTTAAATGCACTGTGATACATAAAGAAAAGCAAAACCAAAAAATAGGAGGCCAGGGAGCAGGGAAGAGCCAAGTGGCTGTCTCAGGTTTCCCATAATCCTATTTGTTTAATTTACAACCATTGTTTACTCATACAATATATACTAGAAGTTTTCCTCCATATAATCTAAGATTTTAAGGCTTAAAGCCACAATGTATAATGAAAACCAAGATGTAATAGATTAGCATTCTTTAGCTTTGACATTTACCCTCTAAAAACATTATTCATAGACATGAAAGTCAATTATTAAGATGGACTTATTTTTGTAAATCCCAGGCAAAATAAAGACACATCTGTTTTATTTAAAGCAACACACTTGAGCTACTGACCTTGAAAAGCATTTGAGTTAGTTTCTATATTTCGAGAATTTTAGAAGACCCAGTTCTTGGAAATGCTTGCCTTTAAGGACCCATATATGAGTCTCCATCAACCTGGCTCACACTGTCTGCCCCATCCTGGTGGTTCCCTGAGGCCCTGCTCCACCCAACTTTCAGGCCCACCCAAGCTATTTCCAGTGGCTTTTCCATATATATGGCTTGTCTTGGTGCATGCTTCAGATTTTCCTAAATTATCTCAAACAAACAGCTTCTGGCTTCAGCAAGCCCATAGGTCTTTCTAAGGTGTCCCAGGCCCAGCACTAGCAGCAGCCAGCCTTGGTTCACAGCTTGGCCTCACCTGGGTACCTCCATGCCCAGCACAAGTAGCAGACATCTGCAGACTGCTTTATAGCTTATGCTGTGTGACCCTGAACTGAATATAGGCAGTGGCTGACCTTGGATGTGCCAACAGCAATCAAGGCTCAACTACAACAGGAGGGTGTACACAGCCCACACAGTGGATGCACCGTGACTACCCAGCGTGGGTGACAGGGGAGGCTATGCCACTGGACAACACAGAACACCTACTAAATTAGGCCATACTACCAAGCTTGAAGATGTAGCAGCTCTGCACAAAACATAGAAACAAACACAGGGAGGCTGCCAAAATGAAGAGACAAAGAAACATGGCCCAAATGAAAGAACAGAACCAAACTCTAGGAAAAGAACTAAACAAAATGGATATGAGCAATCTACCAGATGCTGAGTTCAAAACACTGGTTATAAGGATGCTCAGTGCACTTAGTGAGAATTTCAACAGCATAAACAAGGGCATGGAATTCATAAAAAAAGAACCCATCAGAAGGATACACTAATTAAAATAAAGGACAATTTACAGGGAATCAACAATAGAGCGAATGAAGATGAGAATTAAATCATTTACTTGTAATATAAGAAAGAAAAAAAAAAAACCCAATCAGAACAGCAAGAAGAAAAAAGAATCTAAAAATGAAGGTAGGCTAAGGAGCCTCTGGGATGACCTCAAACATACCAACATTTGAATCGTAGGGGTGCCAGAAGGAGAAAAGAAAGAGCAAGACATTGAAAACTTATTTGAAAAAAATAATAAAAGAAAACTTCCCTAATTTGGTGAAGGAAATAGATATACAAGTCCAGGAAGCACAGAGAGTCCCAAACAAGATGAACCCAAAGAAGCCTATCCCAAGACACATAATAATTAAAATGCCAAAGGTTAAGGACAAAGAGACAATCCTAAAAATGACAAAAGAAAAGCAGTTAGTTACCTACAAGAGAGCTCCCAAAAGACTGTCAGCTGATCTCTCAAAAGAAACTTTGCAGGCTTGAAGAGATTGGCAAGAAATATTCAAAGTGATGAAAAGCAAGGACCTACAACCAACACTACTTTACTCAACAAAGGTATCATTTAGAATCAAAGGTTCACACACACCCACAAAAAGCTAAAGGAGTATGTCACTACTAAATCAACATTATATGAAATGTTAAAGGGTTTTCTTGAAGAAGAAGGAGGAGGAGGAAGAAGAGATGAATTTGAACAATAAAATGGCAACAAATACATCTCTATCAACAATTGAATCTAAAAAACAAAATAAGCATGCAAGCAGTACAGAAACAGTACAGTATAGATACAGAGAACATTTTGATAATTGTCAGATGGAGGGGAGTCGGGTTTGGGCAACAAAGGTGCAGGGATTAAGAAATATAGATTGGCAAAAAATGGGCAAAGAACCTGAACAGACACTTTTCCAAGGACATACAGAAGGCCCAGAGACATATGAAAGGATGCTCAACATCATTAGCCATTAGAGAGATGCAAATTAAAACCATGATGAGATACCACTTCTCACCAGTCAGAATGGCCATCATAACTAAAACAACAAGTGCTGGCAAAGTTGTAGAGAAAAGGGAACCCTAGTACACTATTGGTGGGAATGCAGACTGGTGCAGCCACTGTGGAAAGCAATATGGAATTTACTCAGAAAACTAAAAATGGAACTGCCTTTTGACCCGGCAGTTCCACTCCTGAGATTATACCCTGAGAATCCTGAAGCACCAATTCAAAAGAACCTATGCATCCCAATGTTCATAGCAGCATAATTTACAATAGTCAAGTGCTGGAAACAACCAAAGTGCCCATCAGTAAATGCGTGGATCAAAAAACTATGGTACATTTACACAATGGAATATTATGCAGCAGAAAGAAAGAAGGAACTCATACCCTTTGTGACAGCATGGATGGATCTGGGGAGCATTATGCTAAGTGAAATAAGCCAGGTGACGAAAGACAAATACCATATGATCTCACCTATAAGTGGAACCTAATCAACAAAACAAACAAGCAAGCAAAATATAACCAAAGACATTGAAATAAAGAACAAACTGACAATACCAGAGGAGAGGTGGCAGGGAATAACAGGGAGGGAAAGGGGACGGGTCTTCAAGGAACACATATAAAGGACACATGGACAAAACCAAAGTGGGGTAGGATCAAGGGTGGGAGTGGGGATGGCTGGGGAGGGTAAGAGTGGTACAGGGAAAATGGAGAAATTTGTACTCGAACAACAGTAAAAAAAAAGAGGAGGGGGAAAGAAATACAAATTGGAGGTTACAGAATAGCCATGGGGATATAAAGTACAGTATAGGAAATAGAGTAGCCAAAGAATATATATACATGACCCATGGACATAGACTATGGTGTGGGGATTGCTTAGGGGAGAGGGGCTCGGATTGGTTGGAGTGGGCAAAGGGAAAACATTGGGACAACTGTAATAGCATAATCAATAAAGTATAATTTAAAAGTAAAAAGTGCTTGCTTTTAAGTTACATTTTAAAATATATGTTATTGATTATGCTATTACAGTTGTCCCAATTTTCCTCTTTTGCCCCCCTTTACCTGGTAACTCCCAGTCCCTCCAGCAATCCCCCCACCCTTAGTTTATGTCCATGGATCATGCGTATACGTTCTTTGGGTATTCCATTTCCTATACTGTTTTTAACATCCCCCTGTCTATTTTGTTTCTACCAATTTGTACTTCTTAATCCCTGCATATATTGCCCCATTCTCTCCTTTCCCCCTCCCAACTGATAACCCTCCAAATGGTCTCCATATGTACAATTCTGTTTCTGTTTTGCTTGTTTGCTTAGTTTGTTTTTTTTAGGTTCAATTGCTGATAATTGTGGATTTATTGCCATTTTAGTGGTCAGTATTCATCTTCTTTTTCTTAAATAAATCTTTTTAACATTTCATATAATAAAGGCTTGGTGATGATGAACTCCTTTAGATTTACCTTGTCTGGGAAGTGCTTTATCTGCCCTTCAATTCTAAACAATAGCTTTGCTGGATAGAGTAATCTAGGTTGTAGGTCCTTGCTTTGTATCTTTGAATACTTCTCACCAGTCCCTTCTAGCCTGCAAAGTTTCTTTTGAGAGATCAACTGGCAGTCTTATGGGAACTCCTTTGTAGGTAACTATCTGCCTTTCTCTTGCTGCCTTTAAGATTCTCTCTTTATCTCTTTAAAATATTTATTTTTTCATTTGTTTATTTCTAGAGAGAGGGGATGGGAGGGAGAAAGAGAGGGAGAGAAACATCAATGTGTGGTTGCCTCTCACATGCCCCCTACTGGGGACCTGGCCTGCAACTCAGGCATGTGCCCTAGACTGGAAATTGAACCAGTGACCCTCTGGTTTGCAGGCCAGCACTGAATCCACTGAGCCACACCAGCCAGTGCTCTCTGTTTGTCTTTAACCTTTGGCATATTAATTATGATGTGTCTTGGAGTGGTCCTCTTTGGGTCCATCTTGTTTGGTGCTCTCTGTGCTACCTATACTTGTATGTCTATTTCCTTCACCAAATTGGGGAAGTTTTCTTTCATTATTTTTTCAAGTAAGTTTTCAAGGTCTTGCTCTTTCTCCTCTACTTCCAGGACCCCTATGATTCAAATGTTAGTACATTTGAAGTTGTCTCAGAGGCTCCTTAGCCTATCCTCATATTGTTTGGATTCTTTTTTGTTCTTGATGTTCTGATTGAATGTTTTTTGCTTCTTTATGTTCCAAATCATTGATTTCATTCCTGGCTTCATTCACCCCACTGTTGGTTCCCTGTAACCTTTTTTTAATTTCACTTAGTGTAAACTTCGTTTCTCCCTGGGTCTTTTTTATGTTGTTGAAGTACCCAAGGAGTTCCCTGAGCATCCTAATAACCAGTGTTTTGAACTCTGCATCTGATAGGTTGCTTATCTCCTTTTTGTTTAGTTCTTTTTCTGGATTTTTGATCTGTCCTTTCATTTGGGCTCTATTTCATTATCTGCTTATTTTTGCATCCTCCCTGTGTTTGTTTCTATGTATTAGGTAGAGCTGATTTGACTCCCTGTCTTAGCAGTGCAGGTCATTGTATAAAAGCTCATCTGTAAGTTGGATGGGGCGGAGCCTTAGGTAATCACCACAGTGGGGCAACCCATGTGAACCAGGTCAATGGAGTCTCTGATATGGTGTTGCTGCTCTGTGGTGCTGTCTAGGGAAGGGCTCAGAAAGTGGATAATGCTGCTGCCTGGCCTCTGGAGTTTTGTCTGGGAGAAAGCTATTCCCTGGCACTTGCCCTGATGCCAGACACTTCAATTTTTCCCCATATGCCACTGCTGCCCTTCTAGCTCTTGCCCTGCTGCTGAAGCCCAGAGGAAATGAGTCTGGGTAAGTCCTTAACCTGTTGTGGGCCCTTTAAGAGGAGACTCCTGAGAATCCCACATTTTCTTCTGCTGCCCCAACCTGCACTGGTTTTTACAGTCAGAAGTTATGGGGACTATCTTCCTGGTGCTGGAACGCTAAGCTAATTAGTTAGTGTGAAGCTGGGATCCCTTGCTCCTGAGGTATCCCTCCTGATTTTTATCCACCACCTGTGGGTGTGGGACCATCCATTCCACATCTCTGAGTCTCTGCACCTCTCCACACGTCTCTGTGTCTCTGCCCCTCCTACCTATCTGGATGAATGTGGCTTCTTTAATTCCTTGGTTATTGGACTTCCATACTGCTCAATCTTCTGATGATTTTGGGTGATATTTGTTTTGTAGTTTAGTTGTAACTTTTGCTGTGGTTGTGTGAGAAGGTGAGCCTAGTATACCTATACCTCCTTCTTGACCAGAAGCCCTAATTTTAAGAATAGCATCCAGAGATAGAAAATTATCTCACACTTACAACATACAAAAAAGTCTTTCCCCATTGAGTATGATGTTACTGTGAGTTTTTCACATATGTCCTTCCTTATATTGAGGTAGTTTTTTTTCTATTCCTAGTTTGTTGAGTGTTTTAACTTTTTCTCATAAAATAGTTCAATTTTGTCAAATGCTTTTCTACATCAGTTGAAATGATCATATTTCCCCCCCCTTCATTCTGTTATTGTGGTGTATTGCACTGATTAATTTTCATATGCTGGCCCTGGCTGGATAGCTCAGTTGGTTAGAGAATTGTCCCAATATGCCAAGGTTATAGGTTCAATACCTGGTGAGGGCACAAACAAGAAACAACCAATGAATGCGTAACTAAGTGGAACAACAAATCAATGTTTCTTTCTCTGTCTCTCTTTCTCCCCCTTCCTCTTTCTCTCTAAAGTCAATTTTTTTTTAATTTTTCATATAATGAATCATTTTTGCATTCTAAGAGTAAATCCCATTTGGTTATGGTGTATAATACTTTAATTTTTTTTGTATTGTCCATGGCTACTTAATTTTTTGAACATATGAAATATAGTTGTTGCCTTTTAGTATCTTTGTCTGTTAATTCTAACATCTGTGTCAATTCTGGATTGCTGGGCTTTTTTTTAGATTTCATTTATTTATTTTTAAGGAGAGGGGAAGTGAGGGAAAGAAACATCGATGTGTGAGAGATATATCAATTGGTTGCCTCTCACACACCCCCTACTGGGGACCTGGCCCCCAACCCAGGCATGTGCCCAGACTGGGAATCAAACCAGCAACCTTTCAGTTATCAGGCTGTCATTCAATCCATTGAGCCACATTAGCCAGGGCTGGATTGCTTTTAGCTGATTAATTTTTTCCTCATTATGAGTCATAGATTTTGCTTCTTTGCATATCTGCTAGTTTTCTTTTTTCCTATGTTATTGAATTTATTGGAGTGACACTGGTTGACAAAATTATACAGGTTTCAGGTGCACAGTTCTACAACAGGTCATCTGTACACTGTTTTGTGTATTCACCACCTCAAGGCAAGTCTCTGCTAGTTTTCTTTTATTTTTTTAAAGATTGTATTTATTTATTATTAGAGGGAGAGGAAGGAATGGAAAAAGAGAGGGAGAGAACCATTGATGTGAGAGAGAAATGTCCATCAGTTGCCTCTCAGACATACCCCCACTGGGGACAATGCCCTGGCTAGGGAGGGGGCTGAGCCCCAACCAGGAACCACACCTGAAACCCAGGCATATGCCTTGACTGGGAATCAAACTGATGACCTTTCGCTTTGTGGGACAATGCCCAGTCAACTGACCCACACTGGTCAGAGCTGTCAACTACTTTTCTTATTGGATACTAGACATTGTGATTTCTGCCTCATTGAATACTGAGGAAATAAAAATACATATATTTTTATATTTTTATACATATCCTTGAGCTTTGTTCTGGGATGCAGTTAAGTTAGTTGGAGACATCTTTATCTTTTCAGGCCTTGCTTTTGACATTTGTTAGTCAAGGCTGATACAGCGGTCAGTCTAGAGCTAGTTATTCCCAGTAGTGCAGCAAGATCTTTTTGTGTGCTCTACGTAATTCCCCATGAATCAGGAGGGTTTCCAGCCCAGTTGGCAAGAAAAAACACTATTTCTGTCCCTGTCTGAGCACCAGAGCAAGGGTTGTGTCCTCTAATCCTCTTAAGTGATGCTTTCCCCAGGTTTGGGTAGTTTATTCCCTGATGCATGGTTATCAGTATTCAGCTGAATACTCACAAGGGACCCTTTGCACATCGCCAGAGTTCTCTGCATCTCTCTCCCCTCTGGTACTCTGTCCTGTGAACTCTGGAAGCTTTGGTCTCCCCAGACTCTCAGATTCCTCTTTTGAACTTGGGACTCTTCCTGGAGTCCTCCTCCCTGCACTGCAGCCTGAAAATTCTTATAAGGCATTAATCTGGAGTAAACATAGTGCTCACTTCCTTTGTTACCTGTATCCTGGAGAGCGTTATCCTTCACTGACTGCTTTTTTAGTAATTTGCACAGATTTTGTGCATTTTTGTTTTTCTCAGGTGGGAGAGCAAATCTGGTTCCTATGACTCCATCTTGTATGGAATCAGAAGTGCCTATTGAGTTAATGTTAGGAGTAAAACAAAAAACCCAGCCCAACGTGGGAACAGAAAAAAGAAAAATGTAAACTAGTGAGTTTATCATAAGTTTGTTTACATCTTAAGGTATAGCTGATTGACAGCAAGAACAATTTATGAACTATAACTATCTTCTATACTAGCCACATTTTATAACTTCCTGAAATTACCGAAGATGTGTTTCACAAACACTGACATCATGCAAACCAAGTTTAGGAATTACGTTCTAAAAGATAAACATAGGGAAAAAATACAATAACGATTAAATAAAAAATATAAATAAAAGAGATAAACAGAGCTCAGTATACTTTTTTAAAAGAGTTTATTTATTTGTTTTTTAGAGAGGGGAATAGAGGGAGAGAGAGGGAGGGAAACATCAGTGTGAGAGAGAGGAACAGCAGCCGGCTGCCTCTCCCAGGCCCCCAGCTGGGGACCACACTGCAGCCCAGGCTCGCGAGGGCCAGGAAGAGGACCACCAGCGACCTTTCACACGGCGGGATGATACCCAACCAACTGAGCCACTCTAGTCAGGGACAGCTCAGTATACTTTTGGTAGATTTTTAATTTTTTTAGACCATATGTGTCAGAAGCCTTCAGGTGACTGAAAACCCAAGAGAAGGAAGAACGTATAGTGCAATGGAATACGAACGAAGGTGCTTGATGTTGCCCAGCTGGAATGTTCGCAGGCCTTGCACCTCACGCGGTGGTGTAGATGTTCTGGAGTAGACAGCTTTTACTGCAGTGCAGCAAGTAAATAAAAAGTGCACGTTGTTCCTTTATAGTTTTTCCTTAATCCATATTGGTTCTCTTCTTAAAGAGGGATTTGTATTTCTAATTTCAGATATTTCCTTCAAAAGAGGGGGGAATTATAATATTCTGTTTGTAAAAGCTAAGGAGAATAAAATAAATTATAACTGCTATAGGAGTTATTGAAATAGGGGTTGTGAGAAGAAGTCTGCTTGAGAAGTCAGGACTGCGGTAGTTACAAATGACGTCACTAAGGAGATGAGACAGGATATGTCTGAAAGATGAGTACGATTTTAATGCGGCAAAGAGACAGGGCAACATTCCACAAAACATTCGTGATGTATCAAAATATCATAGCCACTAGAGTTCACTGGGCTCCGCTGCTTTTTTTTAATGGCTATATTGAGATGTAATTGACAAAATTATGAGGCTTTGCATTCTTTTGGACTAAAAAAAATGAGATGCTGACAGTCAGAGGCAGAATCAGAAGGTGAGAGACACAGTGAAAGTCACTGCGAAGCAGAAAGGGGAAAGGAGGGAGAAAGAGAAACTTTGATGTGGGAGAGAAACGTTGATCTCTGTTGCCTCTCGCACGCCCACACTGCAGGCATGTGCCCTGACCAGGGAATCAACTGGCAACCTTTCAGTTTGCTGGACAACGCCCAAGCTGCTGAACCAGCCCAGTCAGTGCTGAGATCTTTACTTTTTTTACATGAAAGAACCTAAGACAAATTCAGATTTAAACACTCAATCAGAGCCCCGGAAGTGGCTGAATCAGGATTTGAGTTTTTGTTGTCTGGCTTGCAAAGATAAGTCTCTTAACTGTGGTGCTACCCGAGCAAGACTCTGCCTCTTAGACCGAAATGGGAAAAGACCATGGGATTCCTCCCTGCTGCCTGGACTGGAGGCTCCTTGTGGTGCAGCAGTGGGGGAGGGGACAGTCAGTCTCTGTGACATGTCTGTGATCCTCCTCTACTTTCTCACAGGGCTGCAATTGTCAGTGCAACTGTAGTGACAGCGACAGCATATGCTTCCTAAGCCGAGAATTTTCCTGTGTAACAGTGTTCCCATTGCCAATTCCCACCTCTATGAGAAGTTCCTTATGTTCATTACCAAGGAGACGTTTGGAGTGTCTGGTGGAGACTCCTTTAGTTCCATGTTCCCCGGAGGAGAAAGGTTTACACTGAGCAAGCAGAAACTCCTCAGTTCTGACACTTGGGTAGTTGAAAATATTTTCATTTCCATTATTTTTGCTCTGTGTATCTGCTTCAGTGAAATATTGCTTCATGTTTTTGTCTAAAATAAAAATGAGATGCTAATAGTCATGCCCAGATAAATGATAAAACTTCTCTTCCATTTTCCTTCCTTTGGTCCTCCCTCCAAATTATGTTTTAGGTTGCATTCAAAGGGACATATATTGCAATATTACACTTTTTAAAGAGCTAAGTGTATGTCGACAAACACTGTGGCAAGATCAACTTCCAGCATGACAGCTCAAGGAGCTCCATGGACCTGCTTCCCAGTGAAACTGCTGAAAATTATTAAAACACACACATACACAAATCATCTGCAAATGGCCCTAAGGGCAGATAGCAAATGAAGAAACATCTATTCAAGAAAGTCAAAAAGATTTGGTAAGAAAAGTAAGATTCTTTGGTTTTGAACCAAGACCACTTCCTTCCTCCCCTCTTCTGGCTCAGCCAGGCAGAAACTCTGCTCCAGACTAGTGCAGCCAAGAAGGTGGGCTCCCTCCCCTGGGTCCCCAAGTCAGAGTTTTCTCCCCAGGAGAAGCAGGACATCAGCATTTCTCACCTTAGCCCCAGGTACCTACCTGGTGCTGAGGCTAAAATATGGAGGTTCCCTTTGCTGTCCAACCCCTACTCATGGGGTAGAGGCACTAGGTTGGACATGGTACCACGGAAAGTGCTGGGGCCCCAACTGCCTGTGCCCTGTGGTGAGGTGGTGGTAGCAGTGACAGGGTAGGCAATCCAAGAAGACCTCAAGCTACTGTCTTTTCTCCCTCACGCAGCACTCGTACTCTGAAGCAGGAATGTCACTAAGGCAGAAGCAGACAATTGTTTCCACCCACAGCCCCAGAGCGCTAGCCCGGAGATTTTGGCTGCGGCATGGGAGAAGTAGGCCACAGAACAGATAGTTTGCAATTTCTTCCCAAAGGAATTTGCTTCATTTACAACAGAGCAGGGGCAAGTTCAAGCCTAAAGGCACTCTAAGAAATAGTGAAAGTTGTGGCAGAAAGCAATTGGGAGATTTGTAGAGCCAACAAAGATACAGGCCTGCTAGTTTTCAGGAAACCACGGGAGAGAAACAACTGGGAGAGGACCTCCTGGGAGCAGAACAAATATCGAGCACTGACTTTTCTAACTATTATTTCAAAGGAGCCCAAATTTGACTGGCTTTCTCTGTAGAGCAATTTTTGCCCCAGTACATTACGGAGAGCAATAGAGCAGTCAGTCAGCAACTATGCCCCTGCTGAAACCACTGTTGACCCAGAGTGTGGGCCCAACACTGCTCCTCCCCAAGAAACAGCATCAGAGGCTTCACACCCTGCAGCACTGGGTTGTGAGGGCGGAGATTTAGTTACTAAAATAACCCAGCCATTTACCAAACGAGTGAACAAGCAAATGACAGTAGCAGCCCGGTGGATGGTTGGGACACCAAGCAGAGTTGCTACAATGTGGACATTGCATCTGAAGTGCCCAGTCTCCAACTGCAACGACAACGAAACTAAAGACCTGCAGAGAAGGCATGACCCATACACCAGGGGAAAAGCAGGTAACGGACACTGCCTGTGAGAGTGACAAAATATTTGATTTAACAGAAAAAGTCTTTAAAATGGCCATTACAAATATATTTCAAAAACTAAAGGAAACCGTGATTAAAGAAGTAGAGAAAAATGTACCTGCAATGTCACATCAAGTAGAAAATATCAATGAGGAGATATGAATTACATAAGAAGAACCAAATGGAAATTATTTTACTTTTGTTTTTCAATCCTCACCTAAAGAGGTATAGATAGATAGATAGATAGATAGATAGATAGATAGATAGATATTATTTTACTTATTTATTTCTAAAGAGAGAGGAAGAAAGTGAGAAAGAGAGGAAGAGAAACATCAATGTGTGGTTGCCTCTTACACACCCCCAACTGGGGACCTGGCCTGGGGACCTGGCCCCAGACATGTGCCCAGGCTGGGAATTGAACCGGTGACTTTTTGATTCTCAGGCCGTCTCTCAATCCACTGAGCCACATCAGCCAGGGCCCAAGGACATGTTTTTTAAATTGATTTTTAAGAGGAGAGGAAGGAGAGAGACAGAAAGAGGAACATCAATGTAAGAGACAAACACACACCCCCATATGCACCCCAACTGGGAATCAAACCCACAACCTAGGTGTGCACCCTGACTGAGAATCAAACTTGCAACTTTTTGGTGTATGGATTGATACTCCCACCAACTAAGTCACCTGGCCAGGGCTCCTATAGAAATTATTGAGCTGAAAAGTACAGTAACTGAAATGAAGAATTCACTAGAGAGGCTCAACAGTAGGTTTGAACCAGCAGAAGAAAGAATTAGTAAAGTTTAAGGTAGGTAACAGAGATTATGCAATCTAAAGAACAGAGAAAAAAGATGAAGAGAAATACGTAGAGCCTCCGAGAAATATGCGATATTGTTAAGCTACCAACCAAACTATGCAAAATGGTAGTATTGGAAGGAGAGGAGAAAAAGGAACAGAAAAAAATATTTGAAGAAATAACGGCTGAAAACTTCCCAAATTTATTGAAAAACTCTAGCCTACAACCGGTAAGCTTAACAACTTCCAAGTAGGTCAAATGCACAGGCTCCACGGACGGACACTGTAGTAACAGTGCTCAAGTCAAAGAGAGGGAAATGTTGAAAGCAGCAAGAGAAAAATGACTCATCACTGAGAAGGGAATCCCAGTAAGATTAACAGCTGGTTTCTAAGCAAACACAATGGAAGCCAAATGGCAGGAAAACTTATTTAAAGTGCTTTCAAAAATCCACGGTTAACCAAGAATCCTACATCCAGCAAAGGCTCAGATTCTCTCTGAGCTCTAGGTTGATGGAGGTGACTTCATGGTAGACCTGGCTATTTGGATGTCCCTAGGGAACTCAGACCCACCGTTTCCCAAGCTGTCCTCCTCCCCATCTCCCCACACCCCGTCCTAAGTGTGCTTCTGCCTCCGTGCTCCGCGCCCCTGTGAGTGGACCACCCTCTGCCCAGGAGCTCATTCTGTACTCCTGCTCCCACAGCCCCAGCCCCCACATGCAAAGCCACTCCCCCAACCTCCCTCTGTTGTTTTGCTGCACCTCGTTTCCTTTACCATCTTCTCTACTGTTCTGCCTCCACTTTGTCCCTTTTCTGAACCATGATCCCCACAGCAGCAAGAAATACTTCTCTAAAATGCAAATCAGGTCCTGTCTCTCACACACACACCCTTCCAGGTCCCCCCACTGCCTTTCTCATGGCAGGTGGCAGGCAAGGCCCCTTCCTTTCTCTTGTCCCTGCCAACGCGCGTAGCCTACCCCTCTGCTCAGTCTACACCGAACTTGCTCTTCTCAAAATGACTTTGCCTGTTTCTGGTCCTACCCGGATGTTGGCCACTTTACTGGGGGTGAAGTTCCTCCCTTTTCTGCCCAGTTAGTGCCCGCATCCTTGCAGTTCACCTAGCGTTCCATGTGAGACATAGGGCTGAGCTCCTGGGGCTGTGAGTGAGGTGCTGGCGGCCATGGGTCCCTATGCACAGTCCCAGCCGAGTTGCTTTGACTGCGTGAAGGTGGGCTCCGTGATCGGTTGTGCCGTGGGCATGGCGAGCGGGGTGCTCTTTGGCATCTTTTCCTGCCCCAGGATTGGAAGGCAGGGCCAGGAGGTGATGGGAGGCATCGGGGACCAAGGCATCGGTGGAACCGTGATGCAGAGTGGTGGCACCTTTGGCACATTCATGGCTATCAGGACCGGCATCCGGTGCTAATCAGGGCAATGCTTGCCACATCTGCCCCATCCCATCAGTCCCGGCCCATGTACTATAATAAAGACTTTGAGTAGTTAAAGAAAACCCACATCCTTTAAAACACAAGCTGAATGATAGCCTCCTCCAGAAAATCCTCTCCCGATTCTCATGCTGGATTAGATCTTCTTAGATCATGAGCACACTGGACCACCTCCTCCACAGCATTTATCACACAGCACTATAAGTTTTAAGTTTTCTTTTCCTTAAAAATTTTTTCAAACATTTTATTTACTCGTTTCTCATTTATCTAGCTTCCTCACTAGAGTGTTTACCTGTATCTCCAGTACTGAGCTCAGTACCCAGCACGTAGTAGATGCTCAATAGACGTTTGGTGAGTGAATGTTGAGTGCATGCACAGAGGAGCTCAGCAGGAAACAGAAAGAGAAGTTAACTGGTTCTTACAGTGACCCAGGAGGGAGGCGACAGGGCCAAAACCAAGGCTGGGGCAGCAGGGATGAGAAAACAGTGGGGTTGGTAAAGACATTGCCTGAAATCGCAACACAGCTCAAACCGTGATCCTGCGCCCGTGTGGCTTGGGGCCCTGGTTTGGGCTGGTGCAGGCGAGCACCCCGTGGGTAGTGGCTGCTTTGGAAGCTGCCTTGCGAGCAGGGATGAGGTGCGGGTTAGTTGGTGGGGACGGGAAAGCACTGAGGCAGCTATCCGCTGGCCAGCACACTGCCTCACCTGCCCCACCAGGGACACTTCGGGGCCTGGGTGCAGCCACAGGTTTGTGCGTCAAGCAACAGCTAAGCTCGGAGTCACGCCGAGTGGGAGGATGATGGGGAATAACCATCCCGTTTGGGATGGACCCTGAAAGTATTATGCTAAGTGGCGGAAGCCATACACAAAAGGACAAAGACTGTATGATTCCACTTACAGGAGTTGCTCGGCATAGTAAGATTCATACAGACAGCAAGAGGAATGGCTAGCAGGGGCCGAGGGGAGGGGAACGGGGAGTCTGCTTGATGAGAACCAAGTTCTTCTTGGGGAAGATGAGAGAGTCTGGAGGTGGGTGGTGGTCACAGTTACACAGCGATGTGACTGCCCTGAATGCCATTGGGTCAGACACTCAAAAAGGGGGAAACGGTAAAGTTGTTAAGTATATTTTACAATAAAAATATTTCTAGTAACCAAAAAACAGAAAAGATTTTCTGAGATTGACGGAGTGAGTGGCGAGTGCAGTGTGGGCTGGAGGGAGGTGTGGGCGCCCGGCTGTGCTCCGCTGGGCCTGAGCAGGAGCCGGTCTGTCACCTCAGAGAGAGGCTGCTCAGGCCTCCAGCCTTCGGAACCCCGTCTGGCCGGAGGAGGACTGCAAGGCTCCCCTCATGCTTGACCGTTTCCCTTTCTTCTCCTCTCTCAGTGGCAGCTCACCAGTGTGCTGAGGGAAGAGGAGAGAGCTCTGCTCTGGAATTCTCTGAACTGGGAGCTGGTAAGAAGGTGATCTGGGCTGGGAGAGACGTTTGCGCTGGGCCCAGCTTACCCCAGCCTTGGGTCCTCTGTAATAAACATGCCCCCAGCAGGGTCCACTTGGGCTCTGGGCGTGTCCCCAAGGCCGGAGCCAGCCTCCAGAGCTCAGGTTTGACAGAAGTTGCAGCTGGACCTTGGCCTGCTGGGTCTTTGGCTCTGTGATGTGGTTTATTGTTGAGGCACCTTCGGCCTGGGCAGAGAAGATAGGAAGTTGGATCCATAAACTTCCACCCATTCCACTCACTGATGGCTCCATGCCCTCACTGATGGCAGGGAGCAAAGTGGAGAAATTCCATTAGTGAGGGCTTGGAAGGAAAGAGGGCACCCAGGGAAGGGACAGGCATGATTCTAGGCCCTTAGGAGCCATGGTAGTTTTCTGACTTCAGAGAACATACATCCCAGAGGGGAGTCCAGAACTGACTCTACCATAATTCCAGATACAGGAGTTTCCTAATTCCCACTGCCTGACACCGACAGGAGTGCCCCTTTTGCCACATTAAAGCTCAGCAGCAGTGGAAGCAGCAGAGCTGGAAGCTTCCTGAGTGGTATCCAGGCCAGCAATGTCCCATCCCAATGATGTGGTCGCTGGTCGCTGGTTAGGTCAGAACAAGGACCAGACCCCCGTCCCCATCCAACCTTTAGCCTGCCCACATACCATTATTACTCTGAGCCCCCCCTTTTACCTCTAGTGGTTGGGGGTGGGGACTTGTCTGGGGCTGGCTCTGCCAGCTTGTTGTATCACTACATGATTTTGATTTTTTGCAGGAGATGCTCCAGTAAAACAAGTAGAAAATGAACGACAAGATGTTCTGCCTTTTGGCGGGCATCTTCTCCACCCTCAACACCATCCAGTTCCTCATCTTTGACCTGAACGAGGTCACGTTCCTTGGCTACGAGGAGAAGTACAACATCTACGTGACAATAACGTCCGGTTTAGCCCCTTGGATCTTGACCGACAAAAAACACATCAGCATCATCCTGTCCACCATTACCATCATCCTCAGCTGCCTGCTCCTCTACTGCACGCATGAGAACAAGTACTTGGGGCTGCTGTGCTACGTCTTGTGGATCGTCTTCTATGAGCTCACCAGCTTCTGCGTGGTCCTGCTCACCAACTCGATGATGAAGGAGCAGTTCAAGGAGCTGGGTTACCTGCACTTGATCTTCCAACTCTCCCGCATGTTCCTGCACTTCTTCTGCCTGCCCTTTATCATCAGGTATATGTACACACTTTATAAGGACCCCAAGACTTTAAGCAAGATAAGCCGACGCAGGCGCTCATCCATCAGCACAATCGACTCATGGCCGGGAATGATGTACCGAAAGATAAACTGAACAGAGCCAGGAAGGAGAGGGAGAGACAGAGAGAGGGGGAATGCTCCCCAGCAATAGAGCTCCCCTTTCCCTGCCTGCTTTCTGTTGGCTCTCCTTGTCTTTTCAGGGTTCTTGAGTTTTATGTGTTTAAGAGTGGTTCTTGGGGGAGGGAGGGTTGAGGGGATGGATCGATTAATGTTCATGTGTGTTTTTATGGCTTGTTTTAGCATTGAATTATACGTGTATTTACTTAGCCATTTCGTGGTGCATACTGTTGTCTTTCACGGCCCCTGCTCTCTGTGTGTCCTTAGTTTCTAGTTTTTCTCATGTGGATTGCCCACAGATGCCTGCTTCTGTCCAACAGAACTTTCTATGCTGAAAGGAATGTTCTGCCTCTGTGCTGTCCGCGAGCTACGTGTGGCTACAGAATGCTTGAAATGTGGCCCTTACAGCCCAGGACTTTTCAACACTTTAATTCATTTTGACTTCAGTAGCCACACGCAGCTGGCTTGTCGCTGCCACACTGGAGAGCACGGTCAGGCACAGCCTCTCTTACCCCTGCATGGGGTCACCGCAGGAACCACTCTCTGGTGGCAGGCATCGCTCTGCTTCCCTCACACTTTTCAGAAAATACTTCCTCACGTTGGCTTGTAACATGACAAGAAGAATCCCCATTCAAGGAAGCTCCAGAGTTCTCAATTTAAGCTCTACGGACATTTTGGACTGGATAATCCTGTCTTTTAGAGGTTTATGCTGTGTGTTGCAGTGTGTTTAACAGCATCCCTGGTCTCTGCCCACTAGATGCACTAGCATCCCCTCACCCTCGTGACAAGCAAAAACATCTCATTGCTGCCCTGGTCAGGTAGCTCTGTTGGTTAGAGTATTGTCCTGATATGCCAAGGTTGTGGGTTCAATCCTTGATTGAACCCACATATAAGAATCAACCAATGAATATATGAATAAATGGAACAACAAATCTCTCTCTCTCTCTTCCTCTCTTAAAAAAAATCAATAATTTAAAAAATACATCTCATTGCCAAATGTTCCCTAGGAGGCAAAATTGCCCCCAGTTGAGAACCATTATTTTAAAGCAGTACACCCCGGCGTTTAGAGCTGGGGCGTCATGACTGTTAACTGATGAAGAGCATCTTTTCTGAGAGCTCTTTACATTCACGGCCTTGTACAGTTTTCATCCTAATGATTCCGTTTTATGGTTTAATGAAACTGAGACTGAAGATACTGGCTGTGTCATGGTCACATGAGTGATGTGACCAAGGGCACATAGTGGTACAAGAAAGATTTGAATCTAGATCACCTGACTTCATACACACATGTCCTATTTGGTCCCCTGAAACACTTACTTTACCAAGATTTTTTTAAAAGTGGGGGGACCTCCTTTTAGGATATTTCTTTTTCTTTCAAAAAATGTTGGAAGTCAAGAGTCACTGTTTGGAGCACACCCCCCGAACCAGGAGCATGATGACAGTACCCACTCTTACCGAGCACTTTATGAGCGCTGGGTGCTATTCTAACATTTCCCTCAATTCTTTCCACCACCCCATGATGCATTTGGACCTCAGTTCCCAAAATGACCACCAGGTGGCAGTCAGCAATAAGCTTTGCCTGGGGCTGTTTTAAAACCTTGGCCAGATCCTCGAGGGGTGGCTTATTTCGGATTTAAGGAGCCTTAGGCTGATGACCAAGGATTAATGGTGTGATTCCCTGCCCTATTCTCACAAGGTGTGTTTTGACTGGTTGTAACTTGTTATGAAAAACAAAAAATAAAACCTGAGCCGACTTCGGGGTTCTGCTCCCCCAACCCAGCTGGGGTGGAGATGGCAGACTGGGAGACTGGAGACCTGTGGAGAGAAGAGGTGGAGGGAGGGCAGGACTGTGAGGGGCCTGATGCGGGGCAATTTAAGGGTCTCAGGTACAAGGCTGATGCCCCTTTATACCGGTACTTCTCCGCCCTGTTGTTTGCATGTGCCTCCACTTCCTGGCCTCCCTTTCTGTCTAGATCCCACTTCACGGAAATGAGACTGCTCTTGCGAAGGCGATCTCCACACTGCCCAGTCCCCGTTCAGTTCTCGGCCCTCTCTTTCAGGTCCTCTTCAGCCTTTGCCAGCTGAACCCTCCCTGTCTTGCCAACAGTCTCTTCTCTTGGCCTACGGACACTGGGGCTGCCTTCACCCTCCATTGCCTTTGCAGTGCTCCAGGTTCCGTCCCTGGCCCTCTTCTCTCCTCTGTCTCAGTCACTTGCAGCTCTCACCCAGGCCCATTACAGTAGTCCTTGTGACGACTGCAGCCCGGACCTCTTCCCTGAACTGTACACTTGATGCAGGTGCTCCCTTGCGGTAGCAGGCTCCTCGAACACAGTTCCCCACAATCCCTGCACACTCGTCACCTCCTCTTCCACGTGGCCTGGGCCCCCAACAAACCCTATCAGCTTCATGTTCAATACAGACCTTCCAACCACCTCCACTTAAGCTGCCACCACCCTAGATTAGCCGTCACCATCTTTCGCCCAGATCACTGCAGCAGCAACGTACTAACTGGTGTCCCTAATGCCACCCTCGTTCACTCTTCGCCATTTCCCCACCCAGCAGTCGAAGGAATCCTGCTGAGTCCTTAGTCAGATTGTGTCTGTCCGCTACTCATATTCTACCTGTCCTCCCCTCCGCACTCAGACAGAGGCCTGAGTGCTTCCCTGTTGTGCCAGGTGCTCAGCGGTCCAGTTCCCTGTCACCCCTGCAATCTCCTTTCTAACTGCTTTGGCCCTCTGCTCCAGCCACACTGACTTCCTTGCAGCTCCTCCTACACACCCAGCACACTCTAGCCTTGTGGCCTTTGCACGAGCTGTTCCTTCGTCCTGGAATGTTCTTACTCTGGATAACCACTGGCTTCCTCTTTGTTTCTTTTACATGTCTGCTCAAAAGTTGTTGGAGAGACCTTCCTACCAGTCCGTGTGAAACAGCCCCTCCCCACCCTACTATCACCTGACTTACCTCTCCATCCCCCCAAGATGTGAGCACCATATTTCTTTGTTGGTGTTTTCCTAGCACCTAAAACAACACCCGGTATATAACAGGTGCTCAATAAATATTTGTGGAATGAATGGACACAAGCCCTCAGCAGAATCGAATGGCCTGCTGTTCCTTGTTTTCCAAATGGTGGTTACGGCAGATGGGCTGGTGAGGGGCAGATTCCTGCTGCTCTCCAGCCACCCCTTCTTGGTCCCTCTTCTCTCACCCATTTCTGGAATTTCTGGTGAACACTGTAAAGGTAAAATACCCGCAGAGGACCTGGTTTTGGCTTTCCTGTCCCATTCCTCTTCCCTAATCCCTCTCGCTTGCAACAGCTGCTGACACTGGGAACACTACCTCACCTCCAGCGTTCCCTCACCAAGCCTAAAACGAACCTTGGAACAGTGCAGGGGCGCCTGGGAGGGACAACATTCTGAGAGCTGCCACCCACGCCTGTGAAGAGCTCCTGCTTTCCATCCCCCCTTCCTCACGAGGTTTGCACGTCCTGAGCTAGGAGTATGCAATACCTTGGGAAGCCAGGCACAGCCCACATTCCCAGGGGTTCCCAGCCTACTGAGCGACTGGGTCACTCGGGGCCACCTACATCCAGTGGGATGGGTGCTGGGAGCCACAGGACAAGTCCCAACCCTTGGAAGGTAGAAAGTCAGGGAAGTCTTCCTGGAGGAGGGAACCTTTAGGCTGAGTCCTAGAAGAGAGTATGATTTAGCTTTGAGAAGGGTGGGGAGGAACAGGAAAGGTGGGAGCCTGAGAAGGTGCAAATACTCCTGGGGTAGTCACGCTGTAAGTTCTTATCTGTCATCTCCACCTCGGGGTGAAGGCAGGGGCTCAGTGCAGGGGAAGATGGTGGCAGAAGAAGTTGAGCAGGAAGAACTTCTGCAGAGAGAAGAGGGTCTTCCCTTTTCCCACGGCCTCCTCACTTTGAGCATCTCCCCCCCACCCCGCCCCCCGGGTACTCAGACTCCTTCCAGCAGCGCGTCCCACGGAGCACAGATTCCGCTGTGTGTTGACTTCTCCCACTGGTTTCAAGATGTGCGAATGTTTGTCTGTTTTACGTCTTTTTCCTCACAGCCGCAGGTTTCCATTTTCCCTGCTTCCTTCCCCCCACACTCCCCGTATCCATCAGCTGCTACTATTCTTGGCCTTCGAAGCCCTCTTTTTTTCTGGCTGTGGTGCTGACTGTTGGTCTGCACGTGTGGACTGGGGCCGTGCTCTTTTTTCCCAGTCAATTTGCCCACCCAACAAGCGGCTCTCGGAGGCGCCGAGAGCCCGTCCGGGTGAGGCGGCCAGTGGCCGGCGGCCGCCTCCTGACTGTCCAGAGGCGTTCACGTGGGCAGCCGCTTGTGAAACCCCTCCGCTTCCTTCCCCTTGCCTCTGCCCTTCACCAGTCACTAGTGAAATAGAAACTTGTTCAAAGGCTTACATTTTTTTCATAAACGAATTATGAGCTTCTGGGAAATAGGCTTTACAAATGCCTTCTGACTGTGTTGATTTTGTTTCCTAAACAAGGGCTTTGTGTGCCTGTGTCTGTGCGTGTTCGTGTATCTGTCTGTGAACATGAATGTTTCTATGTGCATACATGGGTGCTGTGTGTGTATTTCTGTATGTGTGTGTTTGCATTTTGTGTATGTCTAAAAGGCCGAGTTAAACAACTGTTTGGTGATTATCAGAAATAACTTACATATTAGAAAAAAAGAACTAAGTTACATATTGGAAAAAAAGAAATACTTTACATATTATAGATACCAAAAGGTCAGATTTCTTTTAAAAATCTCCTGCCTCCTACCCAAACTATCGTTTCCCTTCAGAAATATATTCTATGCGGACAACACTAGAATGCATCTTATTTAAAGGAGGATGTTGTTTTCCTCTCGCCCCAACAGCATGACGCTGACGAGGTGTGTTTTCTGAGAGAACTGTAGAGTGGGAGTGGACGCCCTCTTCTTTCTCAGACAGAGTTCTAGGGGGACAAGGACGCTTTTCAGAGGGGTTGGGAGATAGCAGTTGTAAGAAGTGCCTAGGCAACTAGACCACCTGCCAAATCTGCAAATAGATACTTGGCAACTCCTTTTCTTTTTTAATTAGTTAATTAATTAATCAATTTTTAGAGAGAGGGGATGGGAGAGGGAGAGGGAGGAAGAGCAACACTGATGTGCGGGAGAAACAATGGTCGGGTGCCTCTTGGACACGCCCCAGCTGGGGACCAAACCCACAACCTAGGCAAGTGCCCTGACTGGGGGACCAAAGACACAACCAAGGCATATTCCCTGACTGGGAAGCAAACGGGTGACCTGTCTCTTTGAAGGAACAATCTCAACTAACTGATCCACACTGGCCAGGGCTTGGCAGCTCCTCCTCAAGCTTTCCCAGCTCCTTGCATCTTCCTCTGCCCTGGCTGAACCTGCTGCAGCTTCCCTGACCTCAGCCCACCCCACCCGCCCTGACCTCCCATCCAAGGATTTCTTGCATTTTTTGGAAAAATGCTATTTTACTCAGTATTTAATCACCTTTGCACAATAACCACCCTCCCTCCCCTCCTCTGACATCCTGGAACACATCCACACTTCCTAAACATGTGCCTGCTTGCTCGCCCTTCCTCCCTCCCTCCCTCCCTCCCTCCCTCCCTTCGTTCGTCTAGTTTATTCATTTATCAAAATGCATGGCTTGTCAACTATTTGCTGGGCATTATTGTAAATAAGGCAAAACAAACAAACAAACAAACAAACAAACAAAAATAGGATGCTGCCTTGGTCCTGAATCAAGAAGGGAGTAACTATAATATTATATAATAAATGAAGTGACAGAGGTGGATCCAAAGTGCTGTGTTATCTCTATTTCTCAGTGATTTGTTCGACAAATGTTTATTGAGCACATGCTCTACATCAGGCCCTGCTCTAGATGTTAGGGCTATGGGGGTAAAGAAAACAGATAAAGTTTCTGCTCTCATGAAACTTATATTCTAAATAAGAAGACAATTTATAAATAAGTGAACATCTAAGAATATGTCATAATCTCAATTAGTGGTAGGTGCAAAGAAGAAAAGGAAACAAGGAGATACAATATGGTTTTACCCCAGACAGTGAGGCCTAGCCATTCCTAATAATCCCAGCCTCCTGTGACTGACTGTTTCAGGAGCAGGCCCAAAGCCTAGAGGAGGGGGCCTCTAGGAGGCCTTGGATAAGGAATGTCCCTCTGGAGGTGACACTTAACAGGACTGTGAAGCTCTGTGAGAATAGCATTCCGAGCAGAGGGAACAGCAAATGCAAAAGTTCCAAGCAATGGGAACACTTTAGTTGTGATCAAAGAACAGTCAGAAAGCCAGCGACTAGAGCTCAGTGAGGAAGGGCATGGGAATGTGGTGGGTCAACAGATCCAGCATCCTTTACAGCCCCTCCAATGCATCTTTCTGAACCAAATGTTCCCGACTCCCTTGCAGCTGTGGTCCTAGAGGCTGGATGAGGGTGTGAATTGGGGACAGTAGGAATGAGGCAGAAGCCATCTTCCTGCCACTTTGACTGCAGCAGGCAAACAAGGCCATGGAGCCACGCTGGCCTGCTGCAATGTTCCAGCATTCAGTCACTAGAGTTGTGGGCAGCTACAACTTCCCAATCCCTGGGTTGCCGTGGTGGTTTTTTCTGGAAATGAACAGTTCCAAAGGTGACCTCCTGATTCCCAGCTTCCTGAGGGGGGAAATGACAGCAGCTCTGCTGTCAGGCAAGTTCAGGGGGTTGTACAGGAGTCATTTCTGCAGGCCCCGCACCAGTTGAAGGAATCTACTCCTTACATTCAATCCCTTTCTGATTCAAATACCTGGAACTGCCCCTGGTTTCCTGCAGCTGGTCCTGAGCAGTACAGAGTTTGGGACAACCAGCTCTCACGTCTGACAGACCCACCGTTCAGCAGAGAAGAACCTGCCTAACCCCGCTTCCTGTTTCCCAGGGCAGAGCCAGCTCCCTATTCACACAAAACATCTCCCCTCGCTGCCTCAGGGTGGTTCAACTCTGTCAAAGGCGTGTTGGCAGGTTTTTTTTAATTTAATTAAATTTGGGGGTTATATTGGTTAATAAAGTCACGCAGGTTTCAGGTGCAGTGTTGGCAATCCTAATAAACTGCAGAGAAAGTCTACAGGTTTCTCTTTGCCATGCTCGCTGAACTGCTCGGGGAATTTGAGGAGCTGGGGCAGGCCTCGTTTCTGCTGGCTGTCTCCCTGAGTCGGTTACACTTGGCCAGGTGTTCAGGACCTGCCCTTTGTCACAGTTCCCACAGGCCAGCCAGATGTGGAAATGATGCTTGGATTTCCAGGTCTGCCGGTTGAGTCGACACCTAAGGAGCGCTGGGATGAGCAAGGCCTGTACAGAACGCACTGAGGGAGATGTAAAGCTTCCTTCAGGATGCCAGTGGTCTAGTAGAGAGAAAATAGACCCTAAAAGCCAATGCTGATCAAGTGTTTTCTAGGTATTGCTTCAAATGAATGCACCAATTTAGTTCTCTATGAAATAAATTGTATTGTCTCCCCCGTTTTGTGGATGAGGAAACTGAGGGTTGGGAAGTATGGCACTTTTCTAGAGTCACAAAGAAAGTGGCACCACTAGGATTTGAACCCAGGCAACCCGGCTCCAGGGCCCCTCAATTAGTTAATTACCACCAGGCAGTGTATGAGGCTCAAGGAAAGCATTAGGAGAGCAAAGCAGAGGTAGAAGCAACTCTGCCGAAGGGAAGCAGGGCAGGCCTCCCCTCCTCTGACAGAACTGGCCCGTCTGGTCAACTCAGCAAACGTGCATCGGACCCGGACTTTGTGCTGGGCCTTGAGGAAGGTCCTGGTGATACAAAGATGAGTGAGACCTGCTTTTCTGCACTTGAGGCACTCACAGAGGAGGGAAGGCGACAGCTAAGAACACTAACTGGGATATGGGATAATAAGGGGTTCAGCACCAGGGAGAGAATCAACACTGCAGATGACTTAGGGGTAAGAGAAGGCTTCTTAGAGGGACACACCAGCTGCGCTTTGAACAGTGAAGGTGGTTTGCCAGGCCAATGGTTTGGGTGGGAAGGGGGAGGGGAGGGGGCAGAAGGCATCCCAGATGGAGGGAACACCGTGGCGAGTGTAGGAAGCGGGAGCTCAGCTGGGTTCTGCAGTGCTGGGGGCAGCAGCTGGGGGGGGCGTGCTGCAGAGCGAGCCACAGCCCTGTCTTGAAGACACCGCTGTGCTGTGCCAGGGGCAAGTCTGCCCTTTGCTCTGGGGAAGTGTTTTTCAACAGGAGGGTTGTAACCCATTCGAGTATGGTAAAGTCAGTTTAGTAGGTCAAGACCAGTATTTTAAAAATGAAAAAGAAATTGAATGAACTAAGATAAAACAGAGAAAATAGACCCAATATTTTTATATTAAGAGTAAGCACAATTTTGTACAAATGTTGTTTCAGTTTATACATTGTGGCAGATACTGCAAGTTTTCTATCAATCCATTCTCCTCCGTTCATTTCATTTTTTTTTAATTTGACTTATTATTTTTAGAGGGAGAGAGGGGGAAGAAGAGAGAGAGAGAGAAAGAGAGAGAAACATCAGTTTGTTTTTCCCTTTATTTATTCACTCACTGGTTGCTCCTTCTACGTGCTTTGACCGGGGATCAAACCCAAACCTTGGTGTATTGGGAGGACACCCTAACCAACTGATCTCCCAGCCAGGGTGTCTCCTTTCTTCATTAACAGATCCCCAAGTGTTGGTACATGGCTTCCAGCTACAGACCATATATTCCAGCTTCCTTTGCAGTGAGGTGTCGCTGTGGGACGACTTCTCGCCAACTGAGTACGAGCAGAAGTGGTTTGTGTCACTTCTGGGTCCTGCTCCTAAAAGGAGTGGTGTGCCCTCCTTTGTGTCTTTCCCTCCCCCCGCTGGCTGGGATGCAGATATGGCAATAGGGGCTGAAGCCACCACCTCGGTCCCTGCCTTGGAAGCTGCATAGAATGGCGTTAGAACCTTGAGAAGCACACCCCAGACCACAAAAGAAAAGACAGGTTGTGAAAGAGAAGTTAACTTCTATTTTACTTAAGACACACTTACACCCTGGCTGGATGACTCAGCTGGTTGGAGTATCATCCTGTACACCAAAAGGCTGCAGGTTCAATTCCTGGTCAGGGCACATGCTGGTCAGGGTGTGTACAGGAGGCAACCAATCAATGTTTCTCTCTCACATCAGTATTTCTCTCTCTCTTTCTCTCCCTTTCTCTCTCTCTCTGAAATCAATAAAAATATCCTTGGGTGAGGATTTTTGTAAAAGACACACATTTCTGTTTCATCATCTCAGACCACTCCCTATAACATTTGTTTATATGTACACACACGAGGTCTGTCCAGAAGGTATCCAGCCATGTAATATAAAAAATAGAGACATTTACTGAAGAAGATACAAGATACAAGGAACATTGTAGAGAGGACAATGACTCCTCAGTCCCCTTCAAAGTAGGCACCTTGGGACCTCACAGAGTTCTCCCAGCCACCATCAGCTGCCCCATCACACTTTCCTGAATCTCATCGATGGTCTGAAATCTCTTCCCTTTCTAAGGTGATTTTAGTTTTGGAAAAAACCAGAAGTCACAGGGCACCAAATATGGGCTGTAGTGGGACTGAGTCACCTGGGTGATTTGATGTTTCACCACAAAACTCTGCGTGAGACATGATGCATGAGTGGGCGCGTTGTCGTGATGAAGCTGCCAATCACCAGCTGCCCACAGCTGAGGCCTTCTGGATCACCGGAATAGTTTCCACAGAGGAATGTTCAAACTTAACACAAAAACTTGACGAAGACACATTGTTCTACTCACTCAGCCATTTTGAATGGATAGCCACACAGTGCACATGCTCACTCAGTGGCGTCTACCGCCCCCACTGACTAGTCCAGTGAAGTCCGTGAAGTCGTCATTGTTCCCGCATGTGCATTCCAGTCCACTCTCCTTGGCTGCCTAGTTGCATGCATGTCACACAGACCGTTCTCATTCTATTAACGATGGCTGGACTTTTTCTGGACAGATCTTGTATATGTTTATACTCACGAACATACCGGGTCATTCTGTAAATTATATTTTTTACAGTGGATTGTAGTTTTCAAAAATAGAGAAACTGCCTGTCCTTAAAAGGCATTTAAAGCACGTGAGTGATATGATCAGATGTGTACTTCCAAGCTGAAAGGAATCTTAAGAATCACTTAGCCCAGTTAGTTCTTCTTCTGGATGGGCACCTTAGGCCCTGAGGGTTAAGTAGCTGATTCAAGGTCCTGGGGCTCAGTGGCAAGAGCTGGTCCTTGAATCTTGATCTCTGAACCCTTCAGTGTCACCAGCTGGCAAAGACTCACTTATCTGTTCTTTCTTTCAATCCCCCAACACCTTTCTGCACCAAATTGTTCCCCTAATTTTCTAATTAGTTCAGTTCAATTCAGCAAATTTTTTTGTAACCTACTGCATGCTAGGTTGTACAGACATGGGAGAACTTTCATAAAAAGCCCCTTAACTGGTATCATGAATAGATACTGAAGCAAATATAGAACATTTTCATGCAGAGACCAGTAAATATACACACATCTCCTAGCTCTTACCCCTGAAAGAGCACAGAGGCAGTGACGCCCCAGCAGCAATGAGCACAACAAGACCCTGGATTTGGTTTTTCAGCACCATTCTTCCATAAGGGGCCTTAGGCACTCTGAGAAGTGGTTGATTTGGGCTGGGAAGGTCAAACCCAGGATAAGTCTGGGGCACCTTGCAGTGTCAGGAAGTAGGAAAGTGCCCAGAAAAGGGTGGGAGCTCAGCAAAAAGACACAGGAACCAAACTGAAGGCACTCCCAAGGGCCAAAGCTGGTACAGCTTGGCAACAAAGTGAGCGGCAATCGTATTGGATTTTATAACCCACAGACTACAGTAAATATCCAGGAGTCCGTACTGATAGAAAGAGATAATTGCATAAAAAATTACTTCCTTAACCGAGTATCTAGATGACTGGAAACATGAAGATTTAAAAACTGAGTAGCAGTTGGGTAGGCTTGAATAATCACACTTTGTGGAGACTGGGACAAAGACCCACTTGTATTGGACAAGTCCTGGAACGGAAGGTGAAAGTCCTGGTTTTAGCCTTGTCACCCCCACCATCTAGGAAATGAGGGTGAGATCATCGACCTTACCTACCTCATGATTCTCCAAAGAAATGAAAGTACATGAAAGGAAGGGTTTTTTTTTTAAGATTTTATTTATTTTTTTAGAGAGAGGGAGGGAGGGAGGAAGAGGGAGAGAAACGTCAATGTATGGTTGCCTCTCACATGCCCCAAACTGGGGACCTGGCCTGCAACCCAGGCATGTGCCCTGACTGGGAATCGAACCAGAGACTCTTTGGTTTCGCAGGCCCATGCTCAATTCACCAAGCTACACCAGCCAGGGCAGAAGGTTTAAAAAAAAAACAAAAAACAAATAAACAAACCCCTCCCCCCAAAACAAAGAAACCTCCATAATCACCAGGACGATTATGGTCATTATTCACAGATTCTACACTTCTGAATTTGCCATCTCACTAAGGTTTATTTGTGACCACAAAATCAGTACTCGCCGCGCCTTCCTGGTCACTGCAGACACGCCCAAAGCACCAAAAACTCGCGTCTCCCAAAGCTCACTACTCGCCCATTGTTGCCAAGTGGAATGAGGTGGAACAAAGCAATGCTTTCTCTGCCTTCTTTTTTTCTTTCAATTTTTATTGATTGATTTTAGAGAATCGTGGGGGAGAGATGTAGATTTGCCGTTTCACTTATGGGCACATTCATTGGTTGCTTCTCGTGCGCAGCCTTGGTGAGTCGGGGTGATGGCCCAACCCACTGAGCACCCAGCCAGGGCTTGTTACCACTGCCTTCTTGTTCCAGCTCTCATACTCTAAACAAGTATCCTTTTTTTTTTGTCGTATTTTTCACGTTTTTGTGCTTTTTGTTGGTGACTTTGCTGTTTAAAACTGCCCCCAAATGTAGTGCTAAAATGCCACCTAATGTTCTAAGAGCAGGAAGGTTGTGGCATGCCTTACAGAGAAAATACAGGTGATAGGTAAGCTTCCCTTGGCCTGAGTTATAAGGCTATTGGCCGTGAGTCCTATGTGAGTGAGTCGATGATACGGCAGATCCTTGAATAACCTTGTGTTGTTCAACATTGTTTCATTATAACGTTGATGAGAAGCCAAAGGAACTTAACCCTTGTTTACATCAACTAGCCTAGAGTAAAATTGGCTTCTTCATGTCGTTTCACCAAAATCACAGAACCCATGGATGACGTTAAGTGAGGACTTACTTTATATCCATTCAATAAGATGTCTTTAAAGAGAAACACACATAAAATGTTTGTGACCAGAGGTTCACAGGAACCTCACCCTATCTATTTCCCCCAGGAGCAGTGATCCTGTACTTACTAGTTCAAGTGTTCGCAGCAACTCTGCAGAATATAACTGCTGTGAATGACAGCAATCGACTGTGTTTAGTAGCACTTTTAGTGACTGGCTGCAGAAAGTAGCACTTTATGTGCCTGGCCCACCCTATACTTTCTCTGAGGTAGTCTCAAATGTCCCTACAACATCCTAGAAAAAAAGGTTTCATCTCAGCTTTATCAGTCATCTCAGTGGGGAAGAAGTTGGCTGGCTCGTCTGCCACTTTCTCGTGCTGACAGATGTCTGATTCGTTGGGTGTTTCGTGGTCACGTTATTTTCAAGTAGGTCAATCACTTTTCCTGATTACTATGTTCAGTCCTTGTCAGTTTTAAAGAGAAAATGCTGAGGTGATATAGACACTTGGAATTTCTTTTCACAAATGTCCTGCAACTTTATTATGACAAATTTCAAACATACAGAATAGTTTTAAAAAATAGTAAAACAAATACCCATCAACTCTGGAAGACTTGTCACATGGGAGAGTGATCAGATTCATGTAGAGTCAGAGAGTGAAGCGAGGACTAAGGAAGGGAAGGTGGCAGAAGGTAAACTTCAGCTTGAAACCCGGGAGACTTTTCCACCTTGCCGGGGTTGCTCGGCTAAGTGGGAATGCCCAGGGACGGGGCTGTGTTGGAGCCGGTCCCCTGGCAGGTAGGGGGAGGTCTAGACCACGACTCCAGGTGTCTGAGTTCACAGGCCACAGGCCTGCCTGAGCTCTAGGACTGTCACAGCACCGTTTTCATAGCCACTGTGTCATATTTCAGCCACCTCAGCATCAACTCAGCACTGGAGCGTGGATCCCAGAGCCCAGACCCCACTTGTAATGTGGTTCCTCTGGGAAGATGTGTTGAATTTCAAACAAATGATAAACACACTTTTTAAACGCGACCTACCCTATGGAGGCTGGAGAATTGTCTGTTCTTCTTAAATTTGTTCTTAAACCCCTTGGAGCATCTCAGCTGCCCTCCTAGTGCTACTGTTTTGGGGTTTGGAGATTGAGCCTGTGCTTGCTGTCTTAAACAATGACTTTCTAAACTTCAGATTCCACCGTGGGTTTGACCTGGCAGGAAGGAAGAAGACCTGAGATCTGGATCCTTCTGAGTCAGATGGTCCCAACCCAGCTTCGTGATTTTGTCTGAGGGAAACACCCAGGGCAGCAGGTAACCCTGACCACTGAGACCCCGCCCTGACACTCCCGCCGACACTTCCTTCTTAGGCCTCCAGTCCCTGTGTGTTAGCACAAAGCAGACAACATGTTTTTCTGTGTCCTCTCACCTGTTCTCCAGGTGTTCCATGCGCCTCACTCGCACCTTTTCACAAGATTGGAAAGCTGGACTTTGCCTCTGCCCCTACAATATTCATCTTTTAGGGCTTACATAAAGCCAAGGGCAGCGACCTGTAGTGTGTAAAGAAGACCTTAAACTTGGAGACAGATAAACTTAGAATTCTACTCTGCCTCTCACTAACCATGTGACCTTGGTAAGTTATTTCTGAATCTGGAGTTCTCGTTTTTAAGGGGGAAATGATTGTACCTTGTAAAATATCTGTCACATGGTAGGCTCCCAGTAAATGGTCATTCTCAAAAATGAGCACATGTTGTATGGCACCATTTACATGAAACTCTAGCGCGAACAAAACTAATCTGCAGTGACAGAAAGGGAATTAATGGTTGTCCAGGGCCGGAGCGGGCGGCCTGGGGAGTTGCGCAGGGCCTCGGGGAGCTGTGGGGGGACGGAAATGCTCTGCATCTTGATAGTGATGCTCTGGTGTGCGATTGTCAAAACCTACCAAACAGTGCACTTAAAATGATCCCTAAATAAAGTTAGTTTGTAAAAAAGGTTTAGTCCTGACTGCTGTGGCTCAGTCGGTTGGGTGTTATCCCTCAAAGAGAATGGTTGCTAGTTCGATTCCCAGTCAGGGGACATGCCTGGGTTGCAAGATCGATTCCTGTCCAGGGTGCATGCAAGAGGCAACCAATGGAAGTTTCTCTCTCACATCTATGTTTCTCTTCCTCTCTTTCTCCCTCTCTTCCCCTCTCTAAAAGTAAATAAATAAAACCTTTAAAAATTTTTTTAAAAAAGCAACTCATTTCAGCCCTGGCCGGGTAGCATAGTTGGTTAGAGCATCGTCCAGATACACCGAGGATGAAGGTTCAGTCCCCAGTCAGGGCACATACAAGAAGCAGTCAATGAATGCATACGTAAGTGGAACAACAAATCCATGTTTCTCTTTCTCCATCTCTCCCTCCCTCTCTCTAAAATCAACAAATAATAATAAAGGAACTTGTTTCAGAGTCAAATACACATTTTAAATTCTTTTTCATTTTAGATTATTCATGTCACCATATAAGTCCCCATGGATGTATGTAAATAAGTGGTAATTGAATTGATATCAAATCTCAGTTTCTAACTGACTTGTGTTACAAAATTGGAGAGGTGTGTTATGAAGGACATGGGGATGGAGACAAAATGAAAGGATACTTAAAGGTGCCACATGTTTTTCCAAAAATCACGAATTTAAAGAAGGAAAATATTTTTCTGGTGAAATTAGAAGCTTGTCGCAGAACGAGGTGAGAGTGAGGAGGGCTTGGAGCGGCCCACGGGAGCCTTTCAGGTTCATCAGCTCGAGGTCCCTCGCCGCTCTCGCCGCCCTCGCTGCCCTCTCCTCACGGAGCTCCTCCTTCGCTCTCTGGGTCAAGGGCACCAGTTTGATTCCCAATCAGGGCACATGCCTGGGTTGTGGGCCAGGTCCCTGGTGGGGTGTGTGTGAGAGGCAACCACACATTGGTGTTCCTTCCCTTTCTCCCTTCTTCTCTCTCTGAAAATTAATAAATAAAATCTTTAAAAAAAACTATTTGTACTTGGAACTATGTGAGGATCTGTGTCTCTCAGGAATTTCATGAGTCCTGCAGACACACAAATGGCATTCAGTTACTGGGTTCCTGGGAGACCCTGGACAGGGAGACCTAGGAGGCTACTGATCCACAGGCCTGGAGTTCAGTAGAGAGTCTGCTGGAGTTGCGGGGATACCCATGGAGAAGATGGTAGGTCGGGGGAGCTGTGGGGAGGCAGGCAGCCTGCAGTCTGTGCAGGTGCCTTCCCTCTGCCTCTGCAGAGTCGCACCCTGCCCTTCCCCATCTCGCTCTATGTCCTGAGAGGCTGACCTGGGGGCACTGCCGCCCACATGTTGGGAGGCCCTGGTAGGAGATCAGAGGGTGAGAAAAGAGAGAGGCCAGGGTGTTTCTCTCTCTGGCTCGCTCCCTGGGGTTACCACAGGCTGACTGCTTCTCTGGGATGAAGGTCACAGATCTCATCAGGCAGGCTTCTCCACACCTGAGGCTCCAGCTGCTCCCTCCTCTGCCCTTTGGGGTTTAGCCCCAGGGTACAGCCCCGCCCCTGGTGCTTTCCCAACACCTGCCCCACACCTTTGTGAAGAGCTCTTTTTCACACTCTCCTCACCTTACCCAACCCCAGAGTGCTGTTTCCTGCTACAGGGCTTGGGATTAAGATGCAGAGAAATTGAAGGTAAACCAAGGGTCATGAAACCAGGGGAGGAGTTTCAAGGAGGGCTGGCCCCACAGTTTTATGAGGCTTGCAAAGTCAAATTAAGGGTGAGGTCTCAAAGGTCAATTGGCCTGGGCCACCTGGAGGAGGAACTGAGAGGAGGAATGAAGAGAATTGGGTGGGTGGTTACGGAAGGAGGATCTGGGTTGGAGATCAGGAAGAAGATAAGCTGTGGGAGCTGAGAGAAGGCAGTGGGGCAGAGGCGAGAATCAGGGCAGAGGTAGGAAAGGGAGGCAGCCAAGCCCCGAAGTGAAGAAATAGGACTCTAGTCCAGGTGGGGTAAGCAGGTAGTAATTCCAAGAATGAGTGTGTAGGTACAGTGGTGTATACACATTCACACACGTATACAATACCCACACCCACTGTTATGTGCACAACAATACATACATAAACCTGTATATACCACTCTGCTTCACCACACACACCAAAGACACAATATGTGCACACATACACACACCATCACACCATATCATCACCTCTGCACCACATCAGACACAACCACACATACCCAACACCCCCACACCACACCCCATACACAACAGTCACTGCCAAAGCCTAGGTCTCACTGGGAGCCCGTGCAATTGCATTTTGCTTTGCTGTGACACTTGTCTGTTTGCTGGCATCACATTGAACCCTGAAGGGGGCAGATGAGAAAAGCTTGGTTCTGTCTACTCACTGTGGAAAAGGAATTCTCAGTGTTTTTGGCACAGGGGCTGATGCATAGTAAGTGCTCCAAGGATAAATCGGGAACAGCAACACGCACAGTCACTAGCTCTCATGCTGTGGTATTGGGTGAAGGCTACACCTTGCTGGGCATGCTGACCTCATAAGCAACTAACCCAGGCGGCCCCTAAAGACTGGCCTCCATCAGCGACACCCAAATGCCTGCCCATACCATGGAATATTCCAGAGTGAAAATGGACCACGTTCTACAACATGCATGCCTCTTTATAACATAATGTCTAGTGAAAAGACCAAGCTCCAGCTCTGGCTGGTGTGGCTCAGTGGACTGAATGCTGACCGACGAACCGAAAAGTCACTGGTTTGATTTCCAGTCAGGGCACATGCGTGGGTTGCCAACCAGGTCCCCAGTTGGGGGTGCACAAGAGGCAACTGATCAGTTTCTCTCCCTCTCTTTCTCCCTCCCTCCCTTCTCCTCTCTCTAAAAAATAAATGAAATCTGAAAAAAAATAAAAAGAGCGAGCTCCAGATCACTACATACATGCATGATACTCTTTAAAGTTCAAAAACAACTAAAACTAACACTACATAATTTAGGAACACATGCTTATAAAATAAAAACTTTTTAAAGAGCATCTAAGAGAATGCTAAACCAAATTTAGGACAGCAGGTTATGCCAGGTAGAGGCAGAGCATGGACTAAGAGAGGACCATAACAATAGGTGGATGTCATTAGCAATGCCTGCTTCTTGAGCTAAATGGTAAGCTCACGATCCAACATAATATACCAGGAGGCCATGCTTGGACCAAGGATCAGAATATATTAGGAACCAAGGATCATGATTAATCCAATTCTGTACATCGGATATCCTGTTAGAATAAATAAAAATAAAGTCTGTCCTCTCAGCTTGACCCTAGTTCTGCTTATTTTTGCACTTCCTCCCACAGAAGTGCTGAGGGGTCACTGTAACCTTGCTCTTGGCAATCGGGGTTACTAGCGCAAGGCTAGGCAGGAAATGAACTGGGGGGTGAGGCCATATCTGCTATAACACTGTTCTCGATAGGTCCTCTGCGGTAAGGGTTTCCAAGAACCAGCAGAGCAGTTGAGGGAGCTGAGCAACATTTACAAGAAATGTGCCCTTGCCCCACCCCACTTACCCCTCCCCCTTGTCCCCTGTCTCCTCCCTTTACCGCCTTGCCTCCAACTCTTCCTCCCCACCCAGGCCCAAGTGGAGGGTAGCTCCAAGAGCCAATAATAAATGTTTCCACAGAGCTGAACTGCTTACCCAGCTTTCTGGAGTCCAGGGAAGAACTACCCTGCCCTCCAGATCCTGGGCCATGAAGGAAACTTGAGATGACTAATTCACACAAATATATTATTAAGAGGTAGTTTAGCAAAGTGATAATGAGGCTGAATTGCCTGGATCCAAATTCTTACTCAGGCATTTCTTAGGTATGTGACCTTTGACATGGGAATTAACTGCTCTGCACCTCAGTCTTCCCTGTCTATAAAATGGGGATAAATCATGGCATAGAGCTTTATTGTGAGATAAGTCAATACGTGCAAAGCTGGGCACATAGCAGGTACTGAATGAGCATTAGCTATTATTGCTAAGTGTTAAGAAAGATGCAGATGCACTGACTGGTGTGGCTCAGTGAGTTGGGCATCATCAGGCAAACCTGAAGGTCACTGGTTAGATTTCCGGTCATGGCACATGCCTGGGTTTCAAGCCAGGTCCCCAGTTATGATCGATGTTTCTCTCACACATCAATATTTCTTGCCCTCTCCCTCTCTTTCTCCCTCCCTTCCCCTTTTTCTAAAAATGAATAAATAAAATCTTTTTTTAAAAAAGATGCAGATGCCCAGGCTGACGTAACTCAGTGGATTGAGCATCAGCCTGTGAGCCAAAGGGTTGCTGGTTCGATTCCCAGTCAGGGACATGGCTGGGTTGCAGGCCAATTTCCCCAGTGTGGGCTGTGCAAGAGGCAACCACAAACTGATGTTTCTCTCCCTCTCTTTCTCCCTCCTTTCCCCTCTCTCTAGAAATAAATAAATAAAATATTTTTAAAAAAGATGCAGATGAATCAAAGAGACCATGGTCTAGTGCAGGAGTTTGCGAATTTTTTCTGTAAAGGGCTGCATAGCAAATATTTTTGACTTTGCCACCCGTAATATCACAACTACTCAACTCTGCCATCGCAGCACTAAAGCAGCCATAATGATTCATGATAGGATGAGCTTTATTTATGAACACTGACAGTTGAAATTTATATAATCTTTATGTGTCACAAAGTAATATGCTTCATTTGAACTTCTACTATTTTAAAATGTAAAACCCAGTCTTTGCCTGCAGGCCCTACAAAACCAGGTGGTGTGCCCCACTGGGTCGGCAGGCTGTTGTGTGCTGATCGCTGACCTAACGGGGGGAAACGTTAGCTCCTCTGGATTTCTCTGCTCCTTGCATGTTCAGTTTACAGGTGAGCAAACTGAGGCTTATCCTTCAAAGTGCAGTTGAGTGTTGCCTTTTTCTAGAAACCTTCCCAGATCACCTCGGCCAAGGAGGCACTGTCTCCTACCTCCTATGTGATAAGCACTAATTTGTTCATTACTTTTTAAATTGTATCACGAAATATTTAAGAGAAACCAAAAGCTACAAAGAATAATGCAGAGTGGGGGAGGTAGAAGAGGGAAAAGGGGGGATGGATGGTGATGGAAGGAGACCTGACTTTGGATGGTGAGCACACAGTACAATACACAGATGACGTATGATAGAATCATACACCTGAAACCTGTATAATTTTCCTAACCAATGCCAACCCAATAAATTCAATAACATTTTTTTTAAATGCAAACACCCTAGTCCTTACCATCTGGCTTATGAAATGAAGCTCACCGAAACAGGTGAAAGGCCCTGTGCAGATACCCAGCCCCTGCCCCCGACCCAGATCACTGCTCCCCTCCTCTTCAGCAGTATCACCACTGTCCTGAGTCTGGGACGTTATTGGCCTATCCCTCCTAGTATTTTTACTGTGTACATATCTGCATCCATAAGCAGGAGATAGCATTTGTTTGCATATAAGCACATTCATATTTTTTAAAGATTTTATTTCTTTTTAGAGAGAAGGGAAAAGAAGGAGAAAGGGGAGAAACATCAATGTGTGAGAGACACATTAATCCGTTGCCTCTCACACTCCCCAAACTGGGGACCCTGCCTACAACCCAGGCATGTGCCCTGACTGGGAATTGAACTGGTGACCTTTAGATTCACAAGCTGACACTGAGCCATACCAGCCAGGGCAGTGTATGCATTTTTAAACTCAATCTTTCCATTATTTAACTCGGATCTTTCTAATAATCGGTTCTGGGAGTATCTCTATTTAGGGATTAGCCTCAGAGGGTGTGACAGCTTACTCGAGGCATCCAGGTAAGTGATGATGGTAGGACTCAGAGGCCCAGACCAGTTCCCAAGGTGCTCCTCAACACTGCTCCCTCTATATCCTCGTGACCAGTCATATTAGTTATCTGACTCCCATTCCACATTAGATTTTAAACTTGCCCATGAAAAGGAATTAAATATGACCTTTCAGCCTTCCCATACAACCCTTAGCTAGCATCTTACACCTGATAGGAGCACAGTATTTATTTCTTTAAAGACCCCGTCTTCCATCACCCCTGAGTGGTCTCAACAGAGGATGGGGGAACTGCCAGAAACTCACTTCGGGGGAAACAAGGGTGGAGCTTTGCTAGATTTCGTTACAAGTTTGGAGCAACTTTTAATTGTTCACGTGTCAAATTTACTGGAAAGGATGAGGCATGCAAACCTCATGCTCCAAGAGGTTGGGAGTGGGTGTTGGGGTGAGGGGGAAGGGAAAAGGGGAACTCAGAAAATCAGCCCCAGAGCCAAGAAATCCTTCCTTCCTCTCCTGCAGCCACAGGGGCAGAGCTAGCTAGGGTTTAGACCCTAGGCCAAGCTTAAGGGTAGACAATAAGGAGTAATGGATGTTACAGCCTGGACCCTCAAGCAACTTGACCAGACAGCACCCTGGCCAGCGTCCAAAGGGTATGTACACGCACCAAGAGGAGGGCAAGATGACCCACACGGAAAAAGGAATGTTTGACCTGCGGCGCTCATAAACAAGAAACCAACCTTTACTAAAACTCAATATGCAAACTGTATGTGCTTTTAGCAAATCGGGCTGTATTCGGGCCATGAGCCCTACCTTCTGGTTTAAATAAACTCAAGAAATGAACAAGTGGCTTAAATAGATTCCTGCAAAGAACTACATACTAAAAATACTAATTATCCCAACCAGGGAAAATAAAATGGTAGAGCTAACATTTCACCTACTCCCTTTATCAACCTGTTGGCAAGCACACTGGAGGGGAAAATTGTCTGCTTACGTCAGAAAACACGTTTCCATTCACCCACTATTGTTCATGGCAAAACCATACATTAAATATGAAGGAAACTCCAGGCCAGATAGCTCACCTGGTTGGACCATCAACCTGATATGCCAAGGTTGCAGATTTGACCCTGGGTCAGGAATGCATAAATAAATGGCACAACAAATCAATGTTTCTCTCTCTAAAATTAACAAAAACTTTAAAAAAATAAAAAATATAAAGGGAACTTATTCCATCAACTAAGAGCAAACACGAGCATATAGTTTCCCCAGTAAATCCAGTAAGTACAAGGGTACATGCTCCAAGTTTTAGTGGTCAATTGAAAAAGCAACTGTTGACAGGACTGTGACCTCTCAGCCCTGTTCAACAGAACTTTCTGCAAAGATGTATTTTCGTGGCCACTAGTCACAAGTCGCTGTCATAAAATGACTGGCCCAACTGGGGAATAGCCACACATGTTGCATTAGTGAGGCTCTAGAATTTCCATTAGGAACAGACTGGAGTTTCACTGGGCCCCTCAGGCCACATCTTGTCCATGTAAGATGGCCTCCCCAGCCTTTGGCCACACATTCACTTCAGAAAAATGATTATCCCAGCAGTCCCTTTGAAGGAAACAACTTCAGGCTTCAAGTCCCCTTTTGCCTCCTACGATAGGATTCTGGTTCCTACCAATGGGCAATAAATGTGTATTAGTCTTGTCTCTGCACAAAAAACACTTACGGGCTGCAAGTTAAGATAAAAGGTTTTTATTCAAAAAACGCCAAGTATAAAAAAAAAATAAGACTTCTTTATTCCCCTGTACAGTATTTCACTCAGATAAAACCAGCAGGCTACATGCTGCTTGAAACACAGCCCCAGAGAGGATCCGGAAGGCACACCACCCAGAACTGGTTTTCATATATCTATCCTATATACACTAGTCAGCCACGCCCCCCATCACCCACGGAACCCACCCCACTCGGGTAAGCAGGCGGGAGGGGCCCCAGAGCAGCAGGGAGCTGCTGCAGCAGCTGTCCCGCCTGCCTGAGTCCCATCACCCTAAGAACAGAGCAAATGTTGTAGCCCCTACCCCCACAAAAGGTCCCCAAGTCAGAGGAGGAAAAGGAAGAAAGAAAACTATGGCGGCAGCTGTGGAAGCTTGGAGCTGGAAGGGAACCAAATAAATAAATAAATAAATACATAACATTGACCTCCAGGTTAGAATGCTCATCTTTTGGGGGGAGGGGGGGGGAAGAGACAGGTAAAAATAACTTAAAGGCAAAATTTTAAAAAATTAGATCAACTACAATCCTTTTGTACACTACCATGCCAACTGTACACACATTTACAGTTTTTCTGTTGATTTGCATTGTTTGTGCATTTTTTGTGTGAGGTCTTGGCTTTGAAACAGTTAAGTAAAAACCAAAAAGGAAGACCAGAAAAGGGCAGGTGGCTCAGCGTTTGGCCCTGTAGCCTCTTCCATGGCACCTTTCATATGAAGGATGGGGAAGGGGAAGAGAAAAATAGGGAACCAAACCCAGGCAGATTTTTGGAGAAGCAGCAGGTAAGAGAGGCAAGTTCAAGTATTTCTCCCAGCACAGCCGGAGTCCCCACAGAAGGCACTCAGAAGAGTCGGAAGAGGTGACAGGGACTTAAAATGGTGCTAGTCCTATCCCATCCCAACCCATTTCCCCCCAACCCCACCCATTACAGCATTCAGCAGAACTCGTGATGAAGGGAAGAGTTCCACGGCAGGGTTCTGACCCACTCCCCCCCCCCACCCCGGGACTCTGTAGAGCCCAGCAGTGCTAGTGCTGGCTGGACACCTAGGAGGAGAGAGCATCTACAAGGAATTGAGGCCTAGGACGCCGGGAGAGGAGATTCTTCCCCCTGCTGGAGGCGTCCTCCAGGGGCCTGGGGTCTGGAATGAGTTGTAAATGTTGTTCCTGTATCAAGCACTGATCTGCTTGGTGAACAGTGTCACTGGTACAGAAGTGTCCCCTCCCTGGAGGGTCTGGCAGGAGGGGACAACCTGCTGGAAAAGCTGCTATTTGCTGGGCCCTGGTGACAGGCTGTGGAGATGGATCTCAGCAGTTTCCTGGGGCAGGAGGACATCTTGCATCCATGGATGATTCTGGATTTCTTCGAAGGAAGGCCGATCTGATGGTCTCAGAGACAAGCACCATCTAATGAGATGTTGACACTCTACAGAAAACAAGGTTATGAATGACTCAACTTGTTTTTGTAATACAAAGCCCTTCCCAATTTGCTAACCAGGGGCCCACACGTCTGGGGTCCAGAGACCACACACTTTCTAGAATTCATAGTCTTTAACGGGAATGTATTAACATCTGGATCCCCCAGTCTGCTTTCAGCTAAAAAACAGCTCCCCTCTTAAACCTGTGGTTTTCAAACTTCAATAGCTAGGGCCTTTCCCACAACACCCACTCAACCAGAAATAGGAAGAATGATGACAAGAGATTTTGATGCGGCATCAGCGAGCATGAGGTGATTCAACTCATCTACCAGCTTACAAATATGAACACCGCCCACAATGAGGTCACTGGAACTGCAAATTTAGAACCTGCCTTAAGAAAAAAGCTCAAAGAGCCCTCAACTTTTCACTCCCTGGCAAAACAGCTAGGTACTGAGGGAATCAGGATGATTCTGTAGGTACTTTAAAAAACCTATCAGTGAAACTAGACAGTCTTTTCTTAAAATTCTCACACTTGCTCTTCCTGACCTCCCAAGGAATTCTCAAATGCAAACTACTCTGCTTCCTGGGAGTCAGCTCTCAAGGGTGAATCACTGGCCTTAGGATTCTGCTAAGCCCCAGGTTAGCTGGCATCTCCTGAAGTGAAGCTCTCCAGAATTCAGAGACCATCCCTTCACAGCCTTGTGATTCTTGCTTCTCCCCAACAGGCTTCCCAGAAGTTACCTGATGAGACCCTCTGCCTGAAGAAAACTTGGCCCCTGATGATCTCCTCATCATGCTCAAAAGGAATATCTCCACAGACCATATCGTACAGCAGGATCCCCAGAGACCAGACAGCCGCAGACCTGCCGTGGTAGCGATGGTAGCGGATCCACTCTGGAGGACTATACACTCGGGTCCCTGTGAGCCGGGGGAATAGGAAGGGAAAACATGCTTTTAGAAAAAATAAAACACACAGCAACTGAATGTTACGCTGAATAACTCTTTTTTTAAAAAGGCACCACCCCCCTTCTCTCAGGAGCTAGGTGAACTCCATTTCCCCTGCTAAGCTAAAAGAGTGGACAAGCAGCTTATGGCATCTCTCCAACCCAAAGCATTACCCACCTCTCTACCAGCCTAGACCATAAACTAAGAAATTCTTGACAAGCTGCTCCAAGAAACAAACAGGGCCCGCCGCAGACCCAAAGCCTGAAGCCTGTATGTGGCAGGACCACCCACAATGGGATGAAGGAATGAATGTGTATAATCAAGGGAGATATCCCACAGACTAACCTTAAACTGCATTCAAGGTTGGCCAAGATTTGAGAATGAGATTCTTATCTCAGATATGATACAGATGAGGACACTGGCACTATATCTTAAGTCAGGGTGCCCTCTATGAGGCCTTCCTACCCGCCTTCGCAGTGCAGGGGCACACACCCATACCCCTTCCTCCCCACACTGGAAAGGGAGACAGAGCGGCAGAGCTGGTTTCAGACCACGTGATTCCTGTTTACAAACTTTGGGTTGTAAAAAAAAAAAAAAGTACGGGCCATCCCTCTACTGCTCACCAGGGGGCAGCAAAGACTCTAAAGAAAAAACATGGGAGGATCCGGCCAGCCATTAACTGTTAAATACAAAAAGAAAAAAAAAAAAAAATGCAGCCCAACCCAGCGTCCTCCAAGGACAAATAAACACAAACCACAAGCCCCCGTCACAAGTTTTGAAAGGCTGTCGTCAGTTAGGTTAAGCTGCTCAGATGATGACCCACCCTACTTTGCTTTGATCTTAGGCTCTCTCTCCTTCCATCTTTTCTGTCCAAGCCCCTCCCTAGATAGGTTTTCATCCTCTCTTCGGAGACACCCAACTAATTTTCAAACCAGCAAGCGATCTTATTTCACAACATTCAATCTCGAATCCCTCACCGCACGACACCGGAAAAAAAAACCCCAACAACAGGAACAACAAAATGAATTATTTAGTGAAACTACTGTTCCTATTCCTCATCCGTCCCTAGATCAAAGGGGAGGAAAAACTGCAGCGCTAAAAAAACTACCTTACAGAAAACTAAACTCTTATAAAACAAAACAAAAATTACAAAACTGGCATCAATTTTCATCTCTCCCGCTCTCTCCTCCCTCTTCCTCCGCCCATCCTTTCACTGGCGGGGAAACTGGGTCAGACTTCAGAAATCTGGGCTACGGCCCGTTGCCCACAACCTCTTATTCATCGGCAAAGCTTGGAACCCACTGAATTCCACTTAAAAAAAATAAAATAATGTCATGCCAGAAACATTACAGGTTCAGCTGGCTTGAAATCCCCGGCTTTACTATGCTGGGAAGCTCTCTTCGCCCCACCCCTGCAATCATGGAGCCAGGCGGCCCGATGACCTTTACAAAGGGCCGCAGAGGGAAACTGGCCCGAGGCCTCCAGGCTAGGCCGAGTCACCTGGGCAGCTCCCTCCCGGGCAGCTCCCCCCAAACCTGGCTCACCATCAAAGTCCGTGTAAACGGTGTCCTTGAGCAGCGCCCCCGACCCGAAGTCAATGAGCTTAAGCTCGCCACGATTGAGGTCGATGAGGATGTTCTCGTCCTTGATGTCGCGGTGGAGCACTCCGCAGTTGTGGCAATGCCGCACGGCCTCCAGCACCTGCCAGAAGAAGCTGCGGGCCAGCTCCTCCTGCAGGGCCCCTCTCTCAGTGATAAAGTCGAAGAGGTCTTGTACCGGCTCCGGCCTCTCCAGGATCAGGACGAAACTGTCGGGCCTCTCGAACCAGTCCAGGAGCCTAATGACGCCGGAGAAGCCCGAGCTCACCTTCTTCAGCAGGACCACTTCCATGGGCACTCGGGTTCCATTGGGCTGTGGGGACCAGGAGGCTGCGTTAGGGCGGGAGTCGGAGAGCGCCCCTCACCCCACCCATTCTGGGGGTCGCTCCCTCCAGGGCACTCACCAGCTCTCCCCAGTCGGAAATCCGGTCCTTCTCCACGTGCTTGATGGCCACCTGGAAATCACCCCAGGATAGCCTACATTAGATCCCCTCGCTGGAGCCAAAACACAGCGTGCGCCCCCCCCTCCCCCGCCCGGCATGCCCTCCCCACTGCGGGGCGCCCGCTCACCGGCAAGTTGTCGGCGACCCGGATGCCTGAGTAGACGGAGCCGAACCCGCCGCTGCCCAGCAGCGGGCCCACCTGGTACTGCGACTCAAGGGGCTCCTTCTCTTTGCCTAGGAAAGGGGGGAGATACAGGGGACTTAGTGCCAGCCCGCGAACCCCCAGTTCCCACCCTAGAGTCCAGCCTCACCCCCCCATCCCCGAGTTAGGGGGGCACTCACCAGGCGCCAGTTTGGTGGTGTGCAGGTCGTTGCAGGGCGCGGCGCGCAGGTGAGCAAGCGAGTTGATTTTGGACAAGAGCATCCCAACCTCCAGGGTGTCGGCGTGGGGTTATGTGTCCGGAGGCGCTGTAGTGGGAGCTGGGGCTGGAACAGTGCTGTGGGCTGTGCCTACAGCTGAGGCTGAGGCTGCGGCTGGCGATGCGGCTGTGACTGCGGCAGGCGCGGAAGGCCGAGGGCGAGTCGGAGGACAACTGGGGGCGCTGCCGGGGTTGGCGACTAGTAGACCCACCAGCGAGGTCTAGCAGAGCCGAGGGCGACGGGGTGGGCGGCTCGTGGGACTCGGGCGGCAGGGCTGTGGCACAAGGGACTTGTAGCTGCTGCTGCTGGTCCCGCCACCACCGCCGCTGTCGCTGACGCCAAGTCCTCCCGGGCCTTCTCCACCACCGCCGCCGCTGCAGCAGACGCCGGCTCGCCCAGCCGCCAGGAGTAAAGGGGCGGAGCGCGCCTGCTGAGGGGGTGGGGGGCCGTGCTGGCGGGCGGGGATGGGGCGGGGCCTCTCCGGGAGGCCTAGGCCGGGAGCCCGGCGGCCAGGCTGCCAGAGGGAGGAGAGGGGGTAGGGAAGCAGCGAGCCAGGGAGACTCCCCCTGCTCCCCACCCCGCACGCTCAGTTGCCGCGCCCCGGCCCGGCCCCGCCAGCGCATCCCTAGCCAACCAGAAGCGGAAGATCTGCATAACGCGGCACGCCCCGCCCACGCTCCGCCCTGTTCTTCTGGTCAGAATGGTTTCTACGCCGCCACGACGTGGCGGGAAGGAAAAGGCGCCAAAATGGAGGGGGAGGGGCGCGGGGCGTGAGGGGAGGCGGGAGTTGGGTGTCGAACTGCCAGGGAGGAAGGATGGGGAGGGGCGTAACGATTCAAACCCAAACAATAACAAAGCCTTCAAAGGCCGCCGGAGGCCGGCTCTGCGGCTCTCTTTCTCGGAGGTTTTTGGGTCAAGGGCTCGAGCTGCAGCATAACAAGTTGCGCAGAGACAACAGGCGTTGCTGGTCGGGCGGAGAGGCCCGGCGGCCGGGGCGCCGGGGTGTGAGGGACTATGTGTGTGGGGACGTCAACGAGGGTGGTCTTGCTGTGTGAGTCATACCAAGACCTCCGAGTCGGCCTGGGCGGGTTGGCGTGTCTCTGGGCTCCGGTTGGGTCCTCGCGGGTTGGCGTGTGTTGGGGGCGCGTGGGGGGAGAAGGATCCGAAAGACATGAGTCACGGCATTTTCGTGGAGGGAGTGGAGGTGGCACAGGCCTGGAATAAAACTGGGGGAGAACTCCGCTTACTGGGCGGAGGGGTCCAGATCGCGAACGTCACAGCCAGAGAGAAGCATCAACCCCCAGATTCTCAAGATTTTTATTTTAAAAGTGCTGAAAGGAATCCTGATTCCTAAGAAGGGATATGTCACAGTACCCGGTAAAGAGGAAATCACGAAACAAATTTAGTATTGTGATGCCGGCTGTTGTCTCAGCCCCTTGGGTGAGGGCGGGAGACAAGAAAATTCCTCATCTAAGACGCAGAGGGGGCGGGGGCGAGGCTGCGCTTGATTTAATCCGTTTTCACGTTATATTCACATTTTCGTCCTGTTGTTACCAGTCGGGCAATCCTAGCAATTATTGGCTGCCCCTGGCCTGTCTCAAAGGAAGTCCCCCCTCTCCCTGCGCCCCAGGGAAAGAACATGGAAAACCAACCATTCGACTTTCATCCTTTGTTCTTTTAAACTTCATGTAGAGTTGATAACGACGTGTGAAATGAGTAAATTAAAATTCTATATAATCCATAAATTGAATAGTCAATGGCCTAATTAACGCCACCCATATCCTCTTTTAATTTTTTCAAGTTCCTGAAACTTAGAAAAATAAATAGATTTGAGAATCAGTATACCTCCAAGTCATCATGTAAATATTTCATTGTTTCCCACAGTGATTACTTTGCAAAGATGCCCAGATATTTTACAACTTGTAAAATTTATCTTCTAAATCTTATAAAATTTAACTTATTTTCCTTTTGTTTGTGTACTGTGGCCCAACTCATTCATTTTTAAAATTTTTGTAATTTATTGATTGATTTTAGAGAGTGAGAGAAACAATTTGTTGTTCCACTTGTTTATGCATTCACTGGTTGACTCTTCTGTGTGTCCTGACTGGGGATTGAACCCACAACCTTGGTGTATTGGTTGTACTTGAGCTCCCCAGCTCCCCAGCCAGGGCCAGTGGGTTCATTTCTGATGACTAGGGGAAACCAACAGAACAAGAATCATTCCCTTTTTACAGAGAGGAAAATGAAACATAAGTGGCATTACCCTGGGTCGTACATACAACAGCGAAAGGAGGAAGAGATGAAATGACCCAAATTCAACTCCGAAGGATTCAAAGATTTCCTCTTGTCAGGGTCTAAAACTGCCCCTGGTACTGAGGAAGACATTAAGTGTAAATGTATGTGACCCCCACCTCCATCTCCTCTACCCTCCCTTTCTTTTCTCAAACCCTGGTAGAACCTTCCCGCTAGTTTCCGTTCGCCTAGCACTTTCCCGACTTCCCGCTTTTACAGGAGCAGTCAACCTGTTCTGAGAAGGCCCCCTCCTCTTCACTTTTATTTAAAGCCTTTACAACAGGAAACAATTGTAGTTTCACCCAGACTGCTAAACACACTGCAAGCATTCATCTACTGTCCACTCCATCACCATAATGTAATACTTGGGTTTTGATTTTTTAATCTGTATTAATTAATTTTTAAGTATTTATATCTTGTCTTCCTATTACTTGAACATACAAGGTACTTTAACATTTGATGATGAAGAGGTAGACCAAAATATGTCCCAACAAAAAGGTCAAGATTAAAGTCAATTTAGCCCTGACTGGTGTGGCTCAGCAGATTGAGCGCTGGCCTGTGAACCAAAGGGTCACTGGTTCGATTCCCAGTCAGGGCACATGCCTGGGTTGAGGTCAGGTCCCTGGTGGGGGAGGTGTGTTTGTTTCTTCATATTTGTATTGTCAAAACAAACAAACAACATTGATGTTTCTGTACCTCTTTTCTCTCTCCCTTCTCTCTCTAAAAATAAATAAATAAAATATTTTTAAAAAATAAAGTCAATTTATATCAAGTTTAAGTTAACTAAGTGGGCTTAGGCAAAATAAAGGTTAAAAGCAAAGACTTAAAACTAAGTCTATTTTCGAATCTGGGATCTAGCACCTACGAGTTATGTGATATTCATCAGGTTATTAACCTTTCTAAGCGTGGGGTGTCAAACTCATTTTCACCAGGGGCCACTTCAGCCTCATGGCTGCCTTCAAAGGGTCAAATGTAATTTTAGGACTGTATAAATGAAACTACTTCTTAACAGTTAAGTGAGAGTTCAGTGCTGCCGCCAGGTAGAAACAAGGCCAAGGCGCTGGGCCAGATAAAACAAGGTGGAGGGCCAGATTTGGCCCACAGGCCTTGTGTTTGCCACCTGTGTGTTAGATTGAATGGAGATAATAATGGCACCTACCTCATAGGGCTGTTGTAAGGAGCAAATAAAATTCTGCATGTAAAGCAGAATTGTGTGCATAGCTTAGCACAAAGTAAACATAAATATTAGCTATATGGCAATAATGCGGATGGTGGTTATGACAACGATGATGGAAAGGAAGAATTTTAGAATGGTCTTGCACCTTGGAGATTCCAAAGGTGAAATTCAGAATAAATAGTTTAATTTTAACCATCTTGATTTGAAATAGTTGTATATGTTAAATCAAGTTCAACCTTTTTCACTTTCTCTAGATCTTTGTAGGCCTAAATATTTAATTAGAGCTAAAGTAATTAACATTTAATATGTTTGCTTTATATGGTGGGTGCTTCACAGCTGGAAGTTACAAAACATTTGCTTGGCAAAGGGCTTTTATTTACTTAAAACCACTTATAAAGATAATTATTAAACATTCGATTATGTTTTGTGTTAAAAGTTACTTTTTGAGTGTAGGGAACTTGATGTTTTGTTTCATCAAAATGTAGTTTAAATAATAAAAGCAAGTACAACCTGTGCTGTTTCAAAGAATCTAATAAAGAATCAGAAAAATCATGCTAATTATTAAATGACAAGTGCTTTTGGAAAGACAAAGGTCACAGTTATGCTGATAATTCTCTGGAAAGGGGAGAATGTTAATGTTAATTTGAGCAATAGCCAAATGAATCCTTAGGTGGTTTCCATATTCTACCTGCTATGGATTTAGTCAAGCCAATGTCAAAGGAATGACTTCAGCAATTTCTTTAGTCACAGAAGTTTAGAATTGAGTTTGAAAGGGGTGCCTGTACACTATTTTTTTAACATACCTCTGAGTCTAGTTGATACATTTACATAAGTAGGTCTGTAATTTAAAGTCCTCACTTATCGTCATGGAACTGCAGCAAAACAACTGCATAACAAAACCAATTTTACATAGATGAAAAAAGTTAAGTTTCTTGGGCATCTCAGAGTTGTAACAAAACAATGTGGAACCAAACAACCTTATCCCAGGACCTGCTGTACAGCTTTCTCTATAAGCTATTTGCAGTTCATCAGGTGAAAATCATTTGGGTCTGCATCTCTTATTCCCTCCTTAAAGAACAAAAACAAAAGACAAACAAAAAAAATTACTGCATTTTTAAAGTTTATTTTTGAAAAAAATTCATTATTTTTTATTTTAACGTCTCTTTGTTTGGTGAAATCAAAAGGGGAAATTTTGGAGAAAGCCAACTGCAATACACTTCTTTCTGACCTTAAATATTTCCAATGACCTCAACAGTTAAGATTATTTAGAAAATGTTAAATTCCACATATATTTCATGTGTGGAATATATGTGAAAATACACTACTGTAAGACATGACCAGTCTAACTTCAGACTCAAGCCTTCCACTTTGAGTTGCGCTTGTGGTGGTGTGAACAGCTAGGAAATCTTCAGTGTCACCTTCAGAACGGTCAGGGACTCTATGTAGTCAGGTCAGAACCGGTTCTTGTCCTTGATAGCGTGTGACTTTTTTTTCAAGTTTATAAATCTCTTTTAGTCAGCTTTCAGTTTCCTCAGCAAAGATGGAGAAAGCATTTTTATTATCCAGTAAAGTATATTTAAATTCATTACCAATTCATTTTTTTAATAAAAATAATCTAGACTTATTTTTGGAATTTTACACATTCAGTGCTGACAATTGGAATTAAAATCGTCAAAAACCAATAATCACTACATGCAAAGATTTTATAGTTCCTGAGTATTAGTGGATAGGTAAAAACAAAAATGCGTAGGTTAGAAGGTATTAAGGCTAAAGGAAGCCTGGAGATTGTTATAAAATACCATATTAGAAGACTAGGAAAATCTGTGCCTCGGATCCAAAATACCAGGCATGTGAGCAAACACTCTGAGAGAGAGGGGAATAGAAAGGATGTCATGTGTTTGGGAGTTGGTGAGGGGATTGTCTGCCATCTTTAAAAAGCAAAATAAAATTGCCCATGTACCTTCAAAAAGCCACAGAGTGCATCTAGGTAAAAGGGAAAGGAATTGCTCAAAAAGATTATGTGGAACATCTTGCTAGGCACTAAAAAGATGCTAATAAAAATATTTGTTTATTGTATATCTACTTTAAAAATTTTTTAACTTTTTTTTAGTTAAAGAGTTTATTTATTTATTTTTATTTTTAGAGAGAGGGGAAGGGAGGGAAAAAAGAGAGGAAGAGAAACATTAATATGTGCTTGCCTCTCATGTACCCCACCCCCTGCTCTGGGGACCTGGTCTGCAGTCCAGGCCTAGGAATCAAACCTGCAACCTTTTGGTTCACAGGCTAGCGCTCTATCCACTGAGCCATACCAGCTGTGGTATTATTGTGTGTCTGATTTTTCATTAGTACACAGTCTTAGTTTTCTATATTTGTTTAGCCTCTACAACTAAATTACAAATGTAGTAAGGGCAGAAACCATCCTTTCATTGAACATAAATGCTAAGTGCTAAAAATGGGTTGGGCGAAAGGGACAAAAGAGACACTATGATAGCAGCCAACATTGAGCATCAAAAATGTACTAGGCATTTTTCTAAGCACTTTATAAGGATCCTTATCTAAAAACTATGATTCAGGCAGTTTTACTATCTTCCTGGTTTACAGATAAATAAACAAATAATTCGCTCAAGCCTACGTAGCTAAGTGACAGAGGTGTCTCCTACCTACCGTGCCATTCTGCTTTTCCAAGGGACACAAGATGAGTTTAAGGGATTTAACAAGGCATTCTATGATTAGGTTCTAATTTAGAGTATCATCCACAAGGACAGTGTTCAGAAAAGGCTGAAGAAGTTAGGGAAGACTCCTTGGAGGATGTAGAACTTAACCTGGACTTTAAGGATGAGTAAGAGATGAATAGGTAAAGACGAAAGAGGTGAGTAGCATCAGGAATTGAAGCCAAAGATGCTTTGTGTTATGGTCTTTGTATTCCCCATACATGGGAAATGAATGAATAAAAGTTTCTTTAGCTACAATAAGACAAGGAAACAACCTAAGTGTCCATCAATGGATGTCTAGATAAAGAATTTGAGGTATGTATAGAAAATGTATTCTCATGCAGCCATAAAAAAGGAATTCCTATTATTTGCAGCAACACAGATGGACCTTGAGAGCATTATGCTAAGTGAAATAAGTCAGAGAAAGACAGACATTGTGTGATCTCACTTATGTGTGGAATCTAAACACAAAACAAACTCAGGAAGAGATCAGAATTATGTTTACCAGAGACGGGGAGGGGGAATTAGATGAAAGTGGTCAAGAGGTACGAACTTCCAACTATAGGATAAGTAAGTACTGGGAATGGAATGTACAATATAGTGACTATAGCTAACACTGCTGTGTAGTATATTTGAAAGTTATTAAGAATGTAGATCCTAAGAGGTCTCATTATGAAACATTTTTTAACATCTATATGAGATGATGGATGTTAACTTATTGTGGTAACCTTTTCACAATATATGTAAGTCAAATCATTATGTTATATACCTTAAACTTAATCAGTGTTGTATGTCAATTACCTCTCAATAAAACAAGGGAAAAATGTTTAATGTTTCCTTAAATAAATCAAAATCAGAAAGCCACAGAGACAAATCAAGGGGACCTCCTGATGTCATGATGCAGAAAGTGAAGGAAAGAAATGAAAAAGATTATAGATTTCACTTCAGTTTTCATTGAAGAAACAAATAGGCAGGTTCTCTATTCAAGCCATCTCTTAAAGCTTATGGTTTAGGAATGGTAGCTTAAGATCCAAATGACAAAGACACGCATTAACATGATTGGGTAAAATCCACTCAACAATTTGGAAAACTTTATATTTTCAACATATACTTCCTCTTTCCAACTCTGTTTCAGTTCTTCTTTTAGGTTGGGTGCTGCCGCTGCTAAAACAAACATTGACAGCTCGCCACAGCCAGAACTAGAACAACCATACTGCAAATACGGAACCACTTTTTATGACCTTTAATGTATAACTTTGTCAAAGATTCTTTGAATTTCTAAGTACAGTCTTGCTCACTCTGGACAACTAAAGAACTGTGTTATCCTCTTTATAAAAAGTAAGTTAAGCTTGCTTCTGTGTTCAGGGATGCTATTTCATCAAAGAGACACCCACTCACTGGATGAAAATCAAATGTATCATTGGCAGTTGTCAGAGTTAGCTCTGAAGTCACTCTTATGAATGAAAGTTCTATTGGCAAACAGCCAGTCCTCTTGTGCAGGGCTGTGAAGACAATACAGATTACATACAAATTACATACATATCCCCAAGTTCAGTCTACCGTTTCACACCAACTCAAAGCTATTTGGACTTCTTGCAGCTCTCCCTGTCCCTGATCACTGCAGACAAGAGTTTTTCAACTCACAATTACTTGTACTGGTAATCTGACACAGTCACGTTCTTTAGTTATGTAAGTGTCCACTGTCATCATGACAGCATCTTTAAGAGCAGCAAGCATTAACTGTTTTCCGTAAATGAGACCATAGCTCTTCAAGTGCAGAGACTATACTGTAATTTTTTAAAGATTTTATTTATTTATTTTAGAGAGATGGGGAAAGGAGGGAGAGAGAGAGTGAAACATCAATGTGTGGTTACCTTTAGCACACCTCATACTGGGGACCTGGCCTGTAAAACCCAGGCATGTGCCCTGACTGGGAATCAAACTGGTGATGCTTTGGTTCATAGGCCTGTGCTTCATCCACTGAGCTACACCAGCCAGGGCCGTATATTGTAAATTTTTTAAGACTACACAGATCCCTTTGGGAAGTACTAAAAAAATAATTTTTTTAAAAAATACTGAACTGAATTAAATCCAAGGAAGAAGACGTACGTCTAAGATCCTGTGAATGTCCCCTGTACTAATCTTTGCATCTGCCACTTATATTATAACAAAAAAATAGATGGCTGTTTGCTCTTTTAATATGCAATATAGACTTCAGAGCAAAATTCCGCCTTTGTCAGAAAAGCACTTTTATAAATTAAGATTGCCAGGTTGCTAAGCCAAAGGCTTAGAGAAGTAAGTACAATCTAATACATAGAAATAATATCTGGGCTTGCTTTGGCAGTGCATACACTAAAATTGGAAGTATATGTAGAAAATTAGGATGGCCCCTGCACAAGGATGATACACAAACTCATAAAATGTTTCATATTTTTAAAAAATCCAATATTAATTGAGCATTTACTATGTGATAAGTACTATTCTAATCACATTATGTGCCATGTAATATGGCAATATATATTATATGCTAGATATTCATATGGCACATATATTTATATTTTTTCTTTAATCCTCTTGATTATTATTCTACTCAGGAAGGTAAATAACTTGCCCAAGGTCCACAAGTGAGACAGGCACAAACCCTAATTCATGAAACATACACTGATTAAGAGATAAACCATGTATGGAGTAGCTCTTTGCATGTCAGAGGTCACACTTGGAGCACAGAGGGCTGCAAGCCAGATTAAATAAAATCAGGAAGCAAGGTAATGAATGGAAAGACAATAGAGTTCATAGATAATTTCCTTGAGTATTGTGCCCAAGAGAAATGAATGGGGATTGGAACAATGTTAGAAGTTAACAGTGTGACCTGGGCGGGTAACTCCTTTGGTTAGAGTGTCTTCCCCATACACAACTGATGCAGGTTAGATCCCTAGTCAGGGCACATACAAGAAACAACCAATGAATATAGAAATAAGTAGAACAACAAACTGATGTCTCCCTCTAAAATTAATAATAAAAAAGTAAGTTAACGGTGTAAGTGAGTAGTAGCAAAGAGGGATCGCTGCTGAAAATGAGAGCTTCTGGCAGCTAGACAGGTGGGTAAGGGTTATCCTTAGGGTGGAGTGAAGTTATAGCCTTTAAAGCAATGAGCCAAAAATCTCTTCTGTCTTGCACTGGCATTGACTAATTCAGTCAGTTGATCAATAAACATTTGCTAAAGAGCTACTATGTTTAAGGTACTGTGTTAAGTACCAGGGAGATACACAGAGGCAAAAGACATGGTCCTAGTTTCTGCTTAAGGATCTTTTTATCCCAATAAAACAAGACACATAGAATCATAAAGACTGAGCTGTAGGGAAACCTAAAGATCTTCTCATCTAATTTCTTTAGTTTTATAGATGACCAAAACCAAGTATCAGGGACAGGAAGTGATTTGACGAAGTTTCCACAGCATTTTCAGATCAAGAGTAGAACCCAGAATTTATTGCTACCCCAGGCTTTCTGTTTTCTTATATAGATATAATTAGTAATAAAGGCAGTGTTTGCCAAGTATTGAGTTAATGGTATAGACAATGCATTGCTTCTTACCATAATATGTTTACAAAGTCAAGGTCTAAATGGTAAAACATTTTCTGGGGAATTTTCAGGTGCAAAGGGGACTTTCCTAGTTGTCTCTTCAGCTGCTTTAGCATGAAAACAGAAAACGGCCCCTCCTCTGTGCTCTCCAAGCACCTGTGTCACCTCAATCATACACGTCACGTGTGATCTTGATATGTGCAGCTTGCTGGTTCTGAAAGTGTGTGGTCTCCAGACTAGCAGCACCTGGAAACTTGTTAGAAATGCAAATTCTCGGGCCCACTCCAGATGCACTGAATCAGAAACTCTGGGGGTAGGGCCCAGTGATCTGTGTTTTAACAAGCCCTCCAGGTGACACGGCTGTGCTTTTGAGCTTGAGAACCTCTGGTCTCTCCAAAGGGCCCTCCAGAGAGATTATGAGTTCTTAAAGACGGGGACCGGGTCCACCACAGTTTGCTTTTGTTTCCCTAGCTTAGTGCCAGGCCTCGAACAGTGGATGTTCATCAGTGTTCCTGAAACAACTATAGAGGTGAACAAAGCACCCCATAAACAACTCTCTTCAGGTAATGGACCAGCACCGCTATGTTCACTTTGTGTTATGGGCTGCGTAGTGTTTCCCCACCCCATATTCACATGTTTAGGTCCAACTACCGCCCTCCACCCCCCGCTGCCATCTACTACATACCTCAGAACGTGTACTTGGAAATAGGACCTTTAAAGACGTAATTAAGGTAAACTAAGGTCATATGCGTGGGTCCTAATTCAACATGACTGGTATCCTTATAAGAAAAGGAGATAAGGATATAGGTACAAAGGGAAGACTGTGTGAAGATGAAGAAAAGGTGGTTATTTACAAGCCAAGAAGAGAGGCTTCAGAAGAAACCCACCCTGTTTACACTTGGATCTCTAACTTATATTCCCCAGAATTGTGAGAAAAATGTATTTCCAGACTTCTGGCCAAGATGGAGGCATAGGTAGATATACTTTGCCTCCTTGCACAACCAAAAGAAGGACAACAACAAATTTAAAAACAAAAAACAACCAGAACTGCCAGAAAATTGAACTGTATGGAAGTCCAACAACCAAGGAGTTAAAGAAACATTCATCCAGACTGGTAGGAGCGGGAGAGAGGTGCAGATGAGGTTGAGAGGAATCATAGCAAGACTGTGGCTGGAGGACCAGTGGTCCCACATTGGCATATGGATAAACCTGGAGGAACAACTAGGGAGCAAGACAGACCACGAAATCCAGGGTTCCAGCACAAGGAAATAAAGCATCAAAAACCTCTGGCTGTAAAAACCTGTGGGGTTTGAGGTGGCAGGAGAAACTCCCAGCCTCACAGAAGTGTTCGTTAGAGAGACCCACAGGGTCCTAGTATGAACACAAAACCACCTACCTGGGAATCAGCACCAGAAGGGCCCAATTTGCTTGTGGGTATCAGAGGAAGTGATTGAAAGATGGCGGAGAGCTGAGCAAGTGGCATTGTTCCCTCTCCAAACCCTTCCTCACATACACCGCCACGGCACAGCAAAATGGGTTGCCCCGCCCTGGCGAATACCTAAGGCTCCGCCCCTTACTACGTAACAGGCATGCCAAGACAAAAAAAAAAAAAAAGACCCAAATGAGAGAACAGATCAAAACTCCAGAAATAGAACTAAGCAATCAAGAGATAGCCAACCTATAAGATGCAGAGCTCAAAACATGGGTAATCAGGATGCTCACAGAAATGGCTGAGTATGGTTGCAAAATATAAGGAAAAGTGAAGGCTATAAAAAGTGAAATAAAGGAAAATGTACAGGGAACTAACAGTGAAGGGAAGAAAACTGGGACTCAAATCAACAGTTTGGACCAAAAGGAAGAAATAAACATTCAACCAGAACAGAATGAACAAACAAGAATTCAAAAAAATGAGAAGAGGCTTAGAAACCTCCAGGACAACTTTAAACATTCCAACATCTGAATCATAGGGGTTCCAGGGGGAGAAGAGGAACAGCTAGAAATTGAAAACTTATTTGAAAACATAAGGAAGGAGAACTTCCCCAATCTGGCAAAAGAAATAGACTTCCAGGAAGTCCAGGAAGCTCAGACAGTCCCAAAGAAGTTGGACCCAAGGAAACAGACACCAAGGCACATCATAATTGCATTACCCAAGATGAAAGATAAGGAGAGAATATTAAAAACAGCAAGAGAAAAGGAGACAGTTGCTTACAAAGGAGTTCCCATCAGACTGTCAGCTGATTTCTCCAAAGAAACATTACAGGCAAGAAGAGGCTGGAAAGAAGTATTCAAAGTCATGAAAGGCAAGGATCTACATCCAAGATTGCTCTATCCAGCAAAACTATCACTTAGAATGGAAAGGTAGATAAAGTGCTTCCCAGATAAGGTCAAGTTAAAGGAGTTAGTTCATCATCACCAAGCCCTTATTATATGAAATGTGAAAAAGACTTATCTAAGAAAAAGAAGATCAAAAATACAAAGAGTAAAATAACAACAAACTCGCAACTGTCAACAACTGAATCTAAAAAAACAAAAGCAAAAATGAACTAAGCAAACAACTAGAACAGGAGTAGATTCACAGAAATAGAGATCACATGGAGGGTTATCAGTGGGGAGGGGGTGGGGAAAATGGGGGAAAAGGTACAGGGAATAAGAAGTATAAATGGTAGGTACAAAATAGACAGGGGGAGGTTAAGAATAGTGTAGGAAATGCAGAAGCCAAAGTACTTACTTATATGTGTGACCCATGGACATGAACTAAGGTGGGGGAATGATGGTGGGAGAGGGGGTCCAGAGAGGAGGGAGACAAAGGAGAGAAAAAAATGGGACAACTGTAATAGCATAATCAATAATATATATAAATATATATGTATATATGTAATTTTGAAGGGTTTTATTTATTTGTTTTAGAGAGGGGAAGGGAGAGAGAAAGAGAGGGAGAGAAATATCAATGTGTGGTTGCCTTTCATGTGCCCCTTGTTGGGGACCTGGCCCACAACCCAGGCATGTGCCCTGACTGGGAATCAAACTGGCGACCCTTTGGTTTGCAGGCCGGTACTTAATCCACTGAGCCACACCAGCTAGGGCCAATAAAATATATATTTTTTAAAAATGTATTTTCATTGTGTAGGCTACCAGATGGCGGTACTTTGTTATGACAGCCCTAGCAAATAAATTCACTTTATAAAAATTTTATGAAAATAGTGGCTCTAAAATCCAGGAATTCCCATACAAGCTTATGACAAGATAACTCTATTTTCAGAGGACTCTACAACCATCTATAGATGTTAACCATTAAAGTGTTTATTTAAGGAATTACTCTTCCATGTTCAATATAAGCACAGATTTTGGAATCAGACAGAGGTGGGTTTGAATCCTGACTTAGCCACTTAGAAGTTATGTAATCTTAACCTCTAAAGACTCAATTTTCTTGTTTGTAATTTGGGGCTAATAATAGCTGCCTCCCAGACATAACAATAATTAGCAAATACATCATAGGCATTCAGTATCTGGTGACTTAAAAATGATAATTACCCAAATTATTCAGGTTGGCCTTCTCTAGAAGATGGAATTAGAGCAAAATTTTACTTACATGCTTGTGTCAGTTCAACAAACATAGTACTATAATGACATTTTAAAAGAATTTATAAAATGACAGAATAAATATTTCTTTTAGGAGAAAGGAATTGAAGAGACAAAGAGAAGAAAAGAACATAAATGTCAGGAATGTAGACCAATTCTTCACTCTGCAAGATGCAGCACCTAGGAATGGTTAAATTATCTCAAACTGATAAGTAGTTAGACTGCATGATGGTAGAGATTGCTGATTTTGTCTCGTGTCCCCAGAGCTTAATATGGCACCTGGCACTTACTAGTATTTCGACAACTTTTGGTTGAATGAAAGAATGAATGGCCTTCTGCAAGAACAATTGTACAAATTGCACAAAGACTGGGTTAGATTTCAACCCAAGTATATTCACACTGAACTGGTGGTTCTATAGCATTTTGGCATCATGCAATAAAAACTTTAATTTTAATCTGGGAATTTCACTTCGGGGAAATAACCTCAGAAAATAACCTCAAAGGGGGGAAAAGTGTTATTTTTAAATGTGTCTTCAATTATAGTAGTATTCAAAATAGAGAAATCCTGGAACAGTGTTCAGAGCCTATCCAACCCACTGTGTATGTCCCCTCTCCTGGCGGGGACTGGGCCCTCCCTGCTGTCCCCAAACTGTTCTGACCATCCACACAGCCCCTCACCTGAGTGGACAGGTGCCCCAGACTTCTAATCCTTTGGAATCAGCTCCCCTCATTAAAACGTATTTGTGCCTGCTTATATTTGGGACTCTACTCAATCGATTTATCTGACAAATTAATTTAAACTGAGGTGCTAAGAATGCTAGTGGCTGAATGTGAGTCCACTCCTGGGTAACAACTGCATTTCAGCAGCATCTCATTGTGAAGAACAAGGCATGTGTCCTGGCCCTTGGAGGAAGATATTTTAAGTAGGGGGATTTCCTCAAAACCCTCAAATTACACCATGTAGACAGACAGCTGCCCACCCACATGATCTAGTCGATTCCTTGGCATCCAGTTATCGGCATCCAGTTATCAGCACTCAGGGGACACTAGAGGAAACAGGTCTGTTCCTCTTCTTAACAGAGCTTGGAAGCAGTGGCTGGACTATTTATGTCACTTTGGGAAAAGGGCATTTACTCTGGAACCTATCCAGAAAGCACATACTCCCTGGGCTTAGAGGTAAAATCTTCTCTACCTAATTTCTGGGGATGGATGAACGACTGGTGCCTAGACTAACCAAAATGAGTGAGCTGGAACATGCAGACACTTAGAAAGGACTGGTAATACAGAGTTAAACTTTACAGGTGGAAGGATCCTAGACATCAATATGAATTTATTTGAGCAAACACATGAGAGAGCATTGAACCTGATAAAAATAGCTGCCCTTTCCTGGTGTCCACTATATTAACTGTGCTAAAGTATTTACATTTTTTTTATTGACTGATTTTAGAAACAGAGATGGAAGAGAGAGAAACATCAATTTGTTGTTTTACTTATTTATGTGTTCACTGGTTGATTCTTTTTTTTAAAAATAGATTTTATTTGACCTGGCTGGTGTAGCTCAGTGGATTGAGCGCGGGCTGCGAACCAGGTATCACAGGTTCGATTCCCAGTCAGGGCACATGCCTAGGTTGCAGGCCATGTCTCCCAGCAACCTCACATTGATGTCTCTCTCTCTCTCTCCCCCTCTCCCCCCTCCCTTCCCTCTCTAAAAATAAATAAATAAAATCTTTAAACAAAAAAGTTGGAACTGAGATGAATTTAAAAAAAAAATAGATATTATTTTATTTTTAGAGAGAAAGGAAGGGAGGGAGAGAGAGGAAGAGAAGTATCAGTGCATGGTTGCTTCTCGCGCACCCCCTACTCGGGACCTGGCCTCCAACCCAGGCATGTGCCCTGACTGGGAATTGAACCAGCAACCTTTTGGTTCACAGGCTGGCACTCAATCCACTGAGCCACTCCACCCAGGGTTCCACATTGGTTGATTCTTGTTTGTGCCCTGACTGGGGATGAAACTATCAACCTTAGTGTATTATGGAAATGATGCTCTAACCAACTGAGCTACCCGGCCAGGGGTAATATTTACATATTTTAAAAGATCTAATTCTCTGATACTGAGGGAAATAGAGATTGTTATCACTATTTCTGATGAGGAAACTGAGGCAAACATAGGTTAAGTACTATCTCACGGTCAAAAGCAATTCTGGAATTTGAAGCCAAGTCTTTGAACTCCCAGGTTCATGACTGTAACAGAAGTTTAACAGCCTTTTGTATTTCATAATCAAGAATCTTAAAGCTGAGGGTCCTACAATATCCATTTGAATTATCCAGACCATGATTACCACTACTAAAAAGGAGTTTACTACCTCATTAGGCAGCTTGTTCCATACAGCTATACTTATTTGGAAGCTTTTAAGTGATCAATTAAAATCTGTTTGTAACTTCTCTTCACTTGGTCTTCGTCAATGGTGCCCTCTGGAGAACAGGGCTACTTCCCTCCGTGAAGCATTTCGGTTTAGAGACAGAGCCGTGCACTCCCCTTCCCCATCTTTGCACTAGTCTCGGTCCCAGGAGACCTCAGTACCGCTCATCCGTTCAACTGTTAGACTTACCAGTGACACAGAAAAGTCCCAAAGGGCCACCTATATCTTGGGTCTAAATCTGGGTAATAGGTTTGATCCCAATTACTTACTCAGGTAACTGTGAAACATCACTTTAGTAAGGTGTATGACTCCCCCCAAAATGCATGCAATTAATCTAATATAGCAAATAATGGCTAACATTACTGAGCCCTTTCTATGTGCCAAGAAGAGTTCTAAATTCCTAACGATAACACTCCCTCCTCCCATGCCGCTCTATGAGGCAGGTACTGTCATTACCGCAGTGTTACCGATGAGAAAACGAAGACTCAGCTGTTCTGAGGTCTTCTGCGCACACTTGCCTGTCTGTCTTTTCCGAGGAGTGTGAGGAGAGGATAAAGGCAGGACAGAACTTGCTTTCTCCAGAGTGAGACTTACAATTTCCCATCTCTCTTTACTTATAAAGTGCCTCTCCATTTCGGCTCCTTTCTTCACAAACATTTAATGAGCACCTCTCACACAGTTTAAAGCTTATTCTGCAGTATTAGAGTCAGGACAAAGTATGCAAAACAAGCTGTGACACCCTCTAAATCTGATTTCTGGGTCAAGGAAGGCTTCAGAGAGGAGGTAGCACCCGATGTGGTCTTGAAACATAAATAGGAAGAGAGAAATTAACAGCCAAAGGACAGGATGGGGAAATTCAAATTTCAGCAAGAAGAGCAGGCATGTGCAAACACCCTGAAGCATGAATTTGCATGGACAGAAAAACCCATCTGCCTACAAGATTTGGGGTAGTAAGGTCCCCAAATCTTGTAAGCATAAAATAGAGGAAAAGGTCACATTCTTGGGCCATTAAAGAAAAATGGTTATTTTTCAGTTGGATCTGTGCTGTCACAAAAAACACAGAAAATTAGGATAGTGAAACTCATTATGTACACAACCGACGGCTCCCGAAGTGGAGTTCAGATGATCACGGCGCCATTTCCCTGCCATCCCAGCACTGCACCCCCTGCAAAGAGATCTTTACTCTGCCCGTATTTGAGAAAGGTAGCAGGCGCTTGGTAGAGGATTGTCAATTGCATTTCATGTGAATTCACATAAATCACAGACTTTCACTTTGTGATGAGTATGGCCCTGGGGTGAAAAAGGAGTGGAGAGAAATCCAATTGAACAGGTAACCATAGGTGACCACAAAGACCTGTGCGTGCCGTTCTGACAGCTATGAATTTTATCTGGAGGGTGACAGTAAGCCATGGAAGGGTTTTGAACATAGCCAACTCAAGTGCCACCTTCTGTAATAGCACTCCCTGGTCACCACACTTGCTGGGGAATTTCTCTAACTCATGCCGTTGTATTATTTGGTCTCATCTTCCCTTAGACTCAAAATCCTTGCACTCTAAATATATTTGTGGTTTGAAGGAAAGAAGTGAAGAGGACCATAGTTTTGTCACCGTCAAGTTGCCTTTTGGGATATTGACTTTTAAGCTGGTTATAAAGAAACAAAATAATCAGAAAGAACTTTTGACACGCCCCACCCACCCATGCACCCCCTGCTGCTACCTTTTCCTGCCTAAGAGATTCAGGTGGGAAAACCTGCTTCAGGAAGGGAACCTTAACATACCACCTTAGCTTTAGACTCCAAGCAGGAGCCTGTTGACCAAATTCCCTCATGTCCCATTGTTTTCTGGGTTGCCTAGCAAAAATGTACCTGCCCCGTGTTTTCTGATCTTCCTCAGTTACCTGCAAATAGCCTGTTCTCACTTTCAGACTCTAAGACCCTATTCCCTGCCTTTTCTCCTTTGCCCAAAATGACATATAGACCCATTTTGCCCACCTTTGGAATTTTTATGCTTTTGTGAATTCCCCATCCCCTATACTAAAGTTTGATTTTCTCCTGTTAATCCACCCCTGTTAATTTGATCATTAGCCCAGCCAGAAGATCTTAGTAGGTAAAAGAACACGTGCTATTATTTGTTTAGGACCCACAGAAGAAAAGGGAAGGAATCATTTGGGTTCCTCTTATTTCACAATTCAATTCATCGAAGTGAGTTCACAGTGTGGGTGGGCGAATGAGATGTAGAGGCAAATGTTAACGTGCTTATAAATGTGAATGTGATTTATCCAACAATTTTTATTTAAATGAAACGTCTACCTTTTTGTTTGCTTTTCCTGTTGAACTCGGAAGTGTCTGGGACTGTGGAGGACACGCAGTATGGGAATGAGCTGCAAGTATAACGTTACCACGGATGCTTAGTATTTTTTTGTAAAATTGGTGAGAGCGTTAAGATTAATCTAGGCCTGATTCCGCTGTCAAAGTCCCAGTGGCAGTGCTTTAACTTCCAGATCTTCATACTCCAACCTGAGGCAGGGTGCTTAGATTCTCCAGAAACCAAACCAAACCATAGGAAGACCCCCCTGTCCAGGCCTGTGGTCCTCAAAGTGTGGTCCTTGAGGAAGCAATAGCAGTTCCTGAGGACCTGTTTGAAATACAGAGATGCAAACTATCAGGCCCCACCCCTGCAAGCCTACAGTCAGAAATTCTGGGGGTCCCCCCTCCCCACCCTGGGGTGCCCCGACCGGCAATCCGAGTTTTAACAAGGCCTCTGGCCTATTCTGATGCAGGAAGCTCAAGTTTCAGAACCGCTGCTTCCGCTGGTTGCTTTGGCTGGCTGCCCTTTGCTGCCCTTCCCAAGGGAACCGTGGAGATGAGGAGTGCGGGAACCTCTTCCCAACTCTTCAGGGATCCTTATTATCTATCGGTTCGGTTTGCTTTGCCATCACCCTAATATGGCTGGAACATAAGGCCCATTAGACAAAACATGAACCAGACCTGTTCCACAGAACTGAGGAGTCAGTTTTCCTTGGCTTTGCCTTTGGTCATTTTTTTTTTTTAATTATTGCTTCATGAGCCACACTGATCTCTGAACTTTTCCCTTTTCTAGTAAAAGTACAAATTCCAGCTGGAGTTCTTGACCAACAACATCTTTGCACAGAAGTTGCTATCTTCGATGCTTTGCTGAGTTCCAGAGATAAGATAAATAATTTACCAAACGTAGGTTTCTGATTACTCATTCTATTAGCATTTAGAGCAGAGAGCTCTGGCCCCTGGGGAGTTTGACTCGTTCAGATGCAGCCCATCTGCTTTTGCTTTTTCACGGGTAGTGTTTTTAGGGGTGGGGGTGAGGGTAGGGCTGTCTGGGAAATCCAGGGAGCTCCCGCGTCCCACACATACTTCAGGGATGAACCGCCTAAATCTTACGGGTTTTACTGGAAATTCTGGGAAATGCTATTTTCTCATTATTTAAAAAAACACGCAGCTGTTAAGACTCTTTTTTCTTCCCCCCTTCCCCCTTTTATAATGCTGGGTGAAAACAAAACCCCACAGTTCATTTTCCAATATTGTACAAAATAAGACATCTGAAAGGGTACTTTCACTGTTGTGCAATTTTATTTATCATACATTCATTTTGTACCCTACGAGAGTAATTTCAGGGAATTTTATAAAAGGGATTAAGTAGAGTTTCTCCTAAATCAAGTGACACTGGGGGGAAAAGAGGAACAGATTTTACACCAAAGCTTCATTCTTCACTCACACAATTTCTGAAGTATAATAGCAGCGTCAGTGATGATAGATACAATAGGAGATTTGTGTCCGCAGCTCTTCTGTGGGCTCTTTGCTTTATGGTAAATACATGCCGTTACTATTTCACACAGGTCCGATGAGTGAACAGCGGTACCGAAGAAATCACAGCGAACATTAGTGCATCCTGGGCATGGTTCATAGCAAATGCAGAAAAGGTTGAAATAAACCCAGGAGGTGATGTGTTGGATATACAATCAATGCTCTTTTATTTCCTTCAAGATAATTTGCCCAACAACTTACTTCCTCCCTTTCGAAAAGAAACATTGAATCATGAGTCTGGGTGAGACAGCACAGTGGTGAATGGGTGTTATTTGGTAATCTCTAAGAAATAGAAATTGCGTTTAGTCTCCCACGTGAGATTTTTGTGTTTTCGTGGCCTTTCTTATTGCAAAATCAGAATGACACATTCTACCTCCTATGGTAAGCACCCTGTGAATAAGTACAATAATAACGTGATGACATCTTACTACAAACTTGACCATTGTTTTCCTGTCAGTGATTTAGTAAAAAGTTGATTGTCAAAAAACAAAACAAAACAAAAAAGTTGATTATCTCCTGAAACCCAGTCACACTGAAACTCCCCTGCGTGGAAGTGAAACTGTGGATGGGTTTTGGGAGTGCGCCTCGCTGAGCTCAGATACGAAAACAGTACGTTAGAGCTGGTGATGCCCCTAAGAGGCTGAGAGAGGAGGTAAGGAATTCCTTGTGCTTCACGGCTCTGGGCTTGAGGCAGTTAGAGTGAAAGGTGTGAAAACGCTACTTGCCGTCTATTTTGTGTTTCTCTGAGAGAATAACCTACTTTCTTGGCTCATTTTCTTATTCCCTCATGGGTTGGTATAAAAGCTGTGGTAGCTGGCAGCCTCAGAGGACTGCGTCTGCACCCGGGGTCGTGGTTCTGGGCCTCTCTGGGGCACAGGAGTTCACCTCCATTCCCTTTGCCTTCTCCCCACAGCGGGCACAGAAGCTGCCGGAGCTTAAACACCTTCTCCCTTGCCCTAAGAACCTGCTAAGCCAATGATGTCGAGTTCATAGGGGAGCATGTGCTCCTCGCTCTTCTCCTGTCTTCCGACAGATCCAAGAGGTTGGAGCGCTCAGTCTGAGAAAAGTGGCATATAAGTGTACACACACACACACGCACACACACGCACACGCACACACACACTCTGAGGAGTCCTTGCACCCAGCCGCTTCAGCTTGCCGTCTGCTGTATTTTAGAAGGTTTCATATTGCTCCTGCAACTTTTTTTCTTTTTTTTTTTTTTGGTTGGTTGGTTGGATGGCTGAATGAAACCCAACCTTCCCTGCAGACATCAAAGCCTGTCTCCAGCACAGCAAACTCTCCATCCAGCCTTTCGTCTCTCAGGCTGCATTCCAGTTTCACCGGGGCTGCCTTGCATGATAATCAGGCCTAATTACCGCTCTCTCCCTTGATTGCTGTGCTGAGTTTTGGAGCTGCTGAGTTCTTTTCTCAGTTTGGTCCTGCCTTCCCTCACTTGCCCTTCTATTATTTAGCATACTCATCCAAATTCTCGGATTTTGTCCTTATCATTAGCAAATGGGTGAAAAGGGCAGGATTGTGCCTTTGGGATATCAGCGTTCTGCCCACTTAGTAAACTTGAATTCCTCTCGCAAATGTGGGAAGACCTAGCCCCACACAGGATATTCTGAATACCACAGGAGCTTTAAGAGATTACTAGGTTAGAGACTGAAACAAAGGCCTGGAGACAGTACCCTCCTTCCCCAGAGGTATTTTCCTGCCTTCTCTCTTAGTGCACACCCGCAGACACAAAACCTTTTGTAAAATGTTATGACCAGCAGGAAAGGAATGTAAACTCTGCCTTTTGGAAATTTTTTCCCAATTGTTTCACTTGGTAAATGCATTTTGATGCCTTAATTTCTTTAACTGAAAAAGGATTCACAGACAAAGAATTAAAAAAATGAGAGATCAGATAATTCTGTTTACCTCCAGAGTAAACCATCCAAGGACACGATAATTTATGTTTTACTACTAATGTTCTTTTAAATGTACTATTGTATTCATTTACTGCGTGCCTACGTGTGCCAGGCGGTGTTGGTACTGGGGATGCCCAGACAATAGGACGCGACTCTTGCCCTCAAGAACAAGCTGAGGCTTAAAGGACTAGAAGCTGCTAGATGAAGGGGAACCAAGGGAGGGTCTAGATGTGAAGGTTTTTCAAAAACATAATCTAAGTGAAACAAGATTGGTGTTGTGTTGATTTGTTGAAGCTGGGTATTGAAACACGATTGTCCATTATTACTCTTTTGTTTACTTTTCATGCGTCTGAAACTTTCCATAATAAAAAATTAAAAGAAAGAAAATGTAATCTGGAGACCATAATCTGTAGAAAGGTGGGAGGAAACCAGCTGAAATGCAGATGCTCTGGCCCCGATCCCATCCTACCCCATCCTACCCTATGCGTTTCTTGATTGGGTTCCAGGATCTGTATTTTAAACAAGTTCGTCATGCAAATCCAATGTCTATTGAGTTTCTTGGCAGGGGAGATGGGATGTACCAAGAAGGAAAGAAGGATGTGCGGAAGAAAGAAAGAAAATCTTGTATCAGAGAAGGAAAAGTTCCTTGGAAACCACTTAATGAGATCAGCCAATTTCAGAACTCCAAAGAGGGCCTCAGAGGTCCCAGTCAGGGACAGAGCATCTCAAACTGCAATGTGCACGGGAGTCACCTGGGATCCTGGTCATACGCAGCAGGTCTGGTGGGGCTAACTAGCTCCCGGGTGAACTCCTTGCTGCCAGTTTGGGGATCACGCTTTGATTAGCAAGCATTCCTATTTTACAGATAAGGAAACTGAGTCCCGGGGATGATGTGAGGCTCAGCCACGTAGCTAATTTGCCACAGTCTGTTATTTCTTATCTGCACCTTCCAGCTCAGGCCTCTTAAATTCTTGAAATTAATTCCATGAGACGACTTCTTCTTCTCTTCTTCTTTAAGATTTTATTTATTTTCAGACAGAGGAGAAGGGAGGGAGAAAGAGAGGGAGAGAAACACCAATGTGCAAGAGAAATATTGATTGGTTGCCAGCCGGGGACCTGGCCTGCAACCAGGCATGTGCCCAGGCTGGAAACCTAACCGTTGACCCCTTGGTTTGTAGGCCAGCGCTCAATCCGCTGAGCCACGCCAGCCAGGGCTCCATGAGATTTCTTGACCTGGTGTACTAATATGTTCCCATACTTTAGTATATTTTGGTCCCATGCTAATTGAACAAGTTAGCTACCTATCCTGTGTTGTAAAAGCCATATGGATCAATAATCTACTAAATATACACCCTAATATCAGGCCTAAGGAGTACCCCTTGATCCAGGAAATCCTATTTCACAGTGACTAGTAAACTCAGGGACTGATTATCCTAGAACTGGTGCAGATTCAAAACAGCTTTCTCACCTTCCCTGAAAGATGGATGAGATGGGTTTGTCATCCTTAATGGGAGGAGATGTTTGGGGTACCCTAACCTTTGAGGCTGGAGCCGGAGAAGCTGTCCTGCCCTCAGTTTCCCAGTCACTGGCAGAACTCAGGACAGCGCAACTGAAGAACTGACCCAGGTGTGTTTCGTAATCACTAATTTCCAGGTAGTGAAAAACTATAATAGGATATTTCAACTCAAGAAATTAACAGAGTTACGAGTAATTTGTTACCAGAACCTCTCTCCACAGACAAACACACACACGTTTTCTGTCCATACTCTCAAATAAGCATCTTTTCCTCTGGCCTCAAAACGATTTCTTTTGAAGAAAAATGTCTCCAGGTTAGAGTGGCCTGTGATCTTTCCCAAAGACACGAGCGGGTGTCTTTGAAACATCACATGTTACACTTCTATCTTTCCCCGTGATCCAACAAAACATCTTCCCTGAGCCCTCTTATCTGGGAATGCTGAGGAGGGCACAGATGAGTGGTGGGCAGGCCCTCCCGCCTGACGCAGTCCCGGTCAGACTGGCATTTGAAAGCATTCCTTAGGATCAGAGTCCAGGGAAAAGTTCATTTTGGGTGCTGGGCATGCAGATTTAGGCTTTTGTGCGGGTGAGGAGTAAGGAGATGAAATGAGTAAATTGTTTGGAGGCCGCAGTGGAGTGGGGCGTAGGGCGGCCCGAAGCCCTGGCCATCACTAATCTGCTTTGTGAATGGAGTTACAGGGGGAGGGGGATGCGCATAGCTGGGATTCCTTTATCTGGGTGGGCTCCTTCTCCTCCGAGTTTCAGGATGTGGGAAATGGAAGATGAAAGAAGCTGCATTTCCAGACGATCAGATTACAGTGTGTAAAATGGAGAGGGCAAGAAGTGGGGAGCGGAGAAGGGGCCAGGACGAGGCCTCTGCAGCAGGGGCCAGGGAAACCCGGTTTGGGAATTGGCTGGGAGGGAGAGAAAGAGAGTGCTGGGGCGTGCAGATCACGTTTCCCATCACGTCAGAGCTGTGGAATTTCCTCTCCTCTGGGGGCAGGCCGGTGAAGATGAAGTTGGTTTAAGGTTAGTCCCTGATGAATAATAGCTCAAAGGCGACTGATGGAGGGTGTTACTAAGTGACTGGTGTTTACAAGCAGAGATTTCGTGGTGAGGAAGGGAGGTGGGGGTGGGCCCTCCACAGTCTGAGTTGCTAACCAATTCTGTGACCCGAGAGTGGAGTCCATGTATGGATTTTATTTGTGTCTGACCTCTGTGGTATGCAGAGCCCTGAAGTGCGGGCTGAGAAGGGGAATGAAAGGAATGGGAAGGTAATTAGAAGAGGCAGGAGAACCTCCTACGTGGATGAGGGATCCGGGACCCTGGGGGCACATGCGGAATTTTGCCTGTGTCTGGGGCATCCTGGCTCTGCTTCTGTTCTGGGGAAGCCACGTGCTCCACACACACAACCGTCACGGGCCCTGCTCTCTGAGGACCTTTCCTCCCAAGAGACGCGTTTACCAGTATTTTAAAAATTCTACTCAGGCAATTGTCTTTCCTTGTTGCCTGTCAGGAGAAAGAGAACACCCACCTCAGAACCTCTACCCCAAGCCTGAAGCAGAAGTGAGAAACTTGTGCAGGAAAGGCCAAGTGGTTCGTAGGCCAGAAGCACCCTCATTTTTTAGGGAAGAATAACAATCCGGGGGTCAAATTCAGATCAAAAACAAAATCCTGCTCTTTGTAGAGACAGGCCTCTAGGAGAGGGGGTGGGAAAACATGTTTAGAGAGAGGGACTATTTATTGAACCTGACACCAACCATAATCAGGCAAGGTATCGCTCTGATATGATGGGTAGAAAGTTATTATATAGCATGTAGATTACCCCATACTACAGGTGACAAAACTGCTTCTTGTTTCTGAAAAATTAGGGTACACTGAAATACACTTGTCACAAACCACACCAAGCTTCACTTATTCTTTTTTCTGCTGTTTCAAAAAGTGGTTTAGATTTTAAGGTCTACCAGGGTTGTCATTTTCAAACACCTATTAGTGCCGTATTGTAGTCTTGTGAGGGGTTCAGTAATGAGGATTTCTGGTTGGTAGATTGCTAGAGCAAGCAGGCTTTTGCATTATCTTCTTTGAACTGCTACTGAGCTAAAGTACACCAGGCCCACTTTTAAATCATTTTATAAACCATACACTCGCACTCGCCATCTCATGCCTCTCATTTCCAAATGCCCTCCCTCTGCAGTTTAAAAAAAAAAAAGAATAAATCAATAAATATTAGGATATTTCCTCCTCTTTGAAGGATTGCTCTCAGCCACCTTTTCAACAAAAGCTGTCACCTTGAACCTAGCCAGACCCAACTGAACTTCCCTCAGTCAATGTAAATGTGTAGTTGTTTTTTTGTTTTGTTTTGATTTTTGTTTTTTTGCAAAGTCTAATAAATTTGGGAGGGGTACTATTATTTGAACTGGTTCTTCTGGATTTCTTAGTGGTTTCCTAATAGCAGGTAAGGGTCATAGCTCAAGTGATATTTCCTGTGTGCCCACGTAAAATAAGCTAACAGCATGTTTTTCTGTTCTCAGTTGAAATGAAAATTAATTTTTGAAAGTGCTATAGTTAGCTTAGTCCATCATAACCTGCTGTTGACCTTAGTGGTGAAGGATCTGAGGACTCGAGTGTTAAAATTAGCACTGACTTTGAGTAGGGGCCCTATTTACCAGCTGGGCACTGTATTTTTATTTAACTAACACTTACACAGCATTTACTATGTGCCAAGCACTGTTCTAAGCATTTCACAAATATTTGCTTGGTGAATCCTCACAGCAGTGTTACTATATAACGCCATTATGCAATAGTGTGGTTATTGTCCTCACTTTACAGATGAGGAATCCGAGACATGGAGCTGTGAACTCATTTGCCAGGCTATGAGCATGACTTTGTCTTGCCTCCCTAGCATGTCCTCTGTTGGTGGGAGATGTTTCCACATCCACCACCTTGCACCCTTGGACAAGTCACTCAGCAGTGCTGGGGCCACGCGGACGGTGTGAAATCCTGGGCAGCAGGGAAGGTGACATTTCACAGACCTGAAAAACCAGAGCAAAGCCCGAAGAAAGGGAGCTTTCTCAGACTGTGCCTTCCACCCTCATCCCCATGTAGTGCAGCATAGCCAGTCTCCAATACCTTCTTGTAATTCAGTTCACAACCTCAGTCCTGTACCATTTCCGTTTCCTTGAGCTGCATCTAGACATGATTCTGGTCCCCACCAGCTTCTGACCTCATTACTCATTCTGTTTACAGCTTGGCCTCACCCTCCAGACTGCCCTGATTTCCCAGGTAGGAATTTGGCTGCCCTCATTGACTATGATTCAGATTTTTACCCCAGCCACATGGCACCAGGGCCTTCCGTGTATATAGCTCTCTGGTCAGATGGGCCCCCTGGGCCCCCTCCTTCCCTCTTTGAAGCCCCTTTCATGGGTAAAGCAGGCTCTATGAATGTATCCCATTCTGGAGAGTTAGGGCAGGGTTATGGAAGACACTGAATGAAATGGGGGGGTGCGTATAGGGGGAGCATTTGCAACTGGGGAGTGAATAAGGCGATGAAGGGGGCTCTAAGACAACGAGGGTGTTGTGCAGGATAGGGTGGAGGAAGGTAAGGGTAGGGGCAGGGGTTTTTTGTGAATGAGGTCTAAGTGACGAGGAGGGGCAGAGGTGAGGTGCCAGTGGAAACAGAAAGAGAGAGGCGTGTGTGGGAGGCAGAAGAAAAATCCCCCCACGCTTCGTTGTCGCCTGGATTTGAGGGCAGGAGGGTGTGGAGTGTCGGGCACTATGATTCTCCAAGATCCCCATCTGAAGCATCTGGAGGCCTCAGCCCACAGGAGGGAACAGAAGGGCCTAGCATAGTGCCCGGCAGGTCTTGAGAATGTTTACCGAGTTAGATATATTTGTGTGAAATCTCTACATCTTGTCATTAAAATATTAATGCCCCCTGGAAAGATAAAACCGGGATCCTTGTACACCTTTGTCTTACAGGTAAGAGGGAAGACTTGTGAGGAGAAGGTGAGGAGGGGTTAACCTAGGGCATGAGGTGTTCCTACCAGGTCTCACCTGTTTGGGTGAGAAGGGGGAATGAGGGCGCCCAGAAGAAAAGCCTCACCTTCGCCCCCATCAGAGTTGCATCTAGAACTTCATGTGCAGAAGCCCAGGATGAGGGGACCAGGGAGGAAGGAGAGGCAGGGCTGAGAGTAGACTGGATGTGAGAAGTGACCTTCAGTCCATCGCCCAGTGCAGGAGTGCGTGCGCGGAGGGCAGTGCGGGGCGCATAGAGTGCTGGACCGGGAGGGCGGAGGCAGCGCTGGTCAGGCGGGGAGCCGCGCTGACCGGGCGTGCAGCTGTCCATTGTCTTTCCATGTCTGTTCCCTACATCTGAGGTGGAGAACTAGTCTGTTTTTTTCCAGTTCTAGAGAAATCCCCTGCTCTCTCATTCCTCAGCTATTTCAGCTTCCTCCTCCGCCTTGACGTCACTTCATTTTCCCTCCACTGCCTCCTCGCAGGCACGGCAGTTAATCCCCTCTCCCTTCCCCATGTAACTTTTTCTTGGTCTCTCCTCCTTGGACACAGGCCAGAATTGAAAACAGTCCCCCTCTAAAGCTAATTTTTAAAATGTATTTTTCTGTGTCCATGTTGACCACAGATATGTTTTCTTATCTGGCTCGTCTTAGCTCTGGATTGTGAGTTGTACAGGTCCAGCTTCACAATGAATACACTGGGCCTTCCCTCCAGAGCACAGTTTGGTGGAGATGATCGTTTCAGAAGACAGCATTTGTTTTTCCATTGCTAGGTGCTTTGTTCATTGACTTACATTCATCCTCCCTGAATCCTCGCTGCCAATTCCAAGTGACTATCTTCATGGCACAGGTGAGGAAATGAAAGTGGAGGATTCAGGAACTTGTGCAGTTATAGTTGTGAGTGTTGGTTCCAAGATGACATTTATGGAGCGTGGGGACAAGCCAGGCTCTCAGTGCTTCCAACTGAATCCTCAGGAAAACACTATGAGGCAAGTATTCTTACTATCCTCACCTTCCTGGTCAGGAAGCAGACTCAGGGAGGATAAATACGGGGCAGATATCACACCACTAAAAAGCAGGCTGTCCGTCTCAGCAGTGGCGTGTCTAGTCTTTGCTCCTTGACCACTGACTGCGTTTAGTTATGAAAACACCAAAAGAAAGTCTATGCAATTTGGTTTTGTCCCTGAAGCAATCCCAGGGCAGGACCCTACAGACAGTTAGATCCAGGCTTCAGGGGGAGGCCCTGGCTGGCTGCGGATGAGAGCCGAGGTGGGAGAGGGCTGGGGGGATGAACTGGTTAATGTTCAGAGGGAAGGCAGAAGCAGCACCGTGGTGTCAGGGCTGCCTCTGTGCGTGCCCTGGAAATGCACTTGGCCCTCAGCTTGGCTTCCAGGCTGGCCCTGGTGGCTGGCGGGAAGCCTGCTGGAAGGGAAGCCCCATCTGAGGAGCCAGCACAGGACCCTGGAGCAGTGGCTTCCCCCTCTCCGACCTTTAGCTTGAGCTGATGAATTGGCAGCAACTGTGTGACATCAGAGAGACATTTTCTTCTTTGTGAGTTCAGAGCTTCCATTTAAAAATTCCTCAGTCACAAGGCGAGCCTGCCGAAGCCCAGGCACACTTGTGGCTGCAGCAGGTGGTGGGCGCTTGCTCCAAGTCCTCCAGCAGCGTGTGTAATCCCGGGGATGGCCATGTAAGGTGCGATCACTGGCCTTCTTTATCACCGCAGCCCTGCCAGCTCTGAGGAGCCCTGCAGTGACGTGACCACTGCGGCTGGGCACACCGAGCAGGCGCCACCAGCCCTGGCCCTGCCCACAGGTTTCTGCCTGATCCTACTCTGCTTGTCCTCTCCACTGGTGAAAACTTGCACTCCTTTTAAACTAAGTGTGCTCAAAAATTACCCACATATGTTCTTTCTTAATTGTTCTGTGTGATATGAGTGTGTGTGTGTGGGGGGGCAGTGGTGAATCTAATGTGGAAAATTGAGTGGTAGAAGGAGTCGTTATTTTAATACGGCAAAGGTCAGAGTTGACGGGAACTTAGATCTCTAAGCACTGCCAGCCCCTCATCCTGCAGAATAGGAAACCACAGCCCTGAGAGGGGAAATGACCTGCCCCAGGCCTCAGGGCATATTAGTGGCAGAGGCGGGACTCGAATGATGACCTTGGGCAAGTTTCTCTCAGGGCCTCAGTTCCTGCACTGATAAAACCACTTGGTGGGATTTAATGATACCCAAGATTTCCCTATAGATCTTAAAGTATAAATTTGTAATTGGGTGACTCTCCGAGGCTCCTTGGGGAATCCTAGTGGCTCTAATGGAGCTGGGGCCCTGGACAAGGCAGGGTCCGTGGCTGTGAGGATTGGGCCCTTAGATGAACAGATAACTCCCAGACTTCAGGGTAGCTGATTTCATTTCTTTTGATACCCACCTCTTCACTTCAGTCCCTCCCTCCACCTTGCCTTTGGAGGCCAACATGCATCTTAGAGCAGCCATCCTCCCCTCTCCCTCCCTTCCCAGTGGTCTACGGACACATGTTCCCTAATTTCTGCTCATTTAAGGGCCACTGTTTCTCCTGCTTATATTTCCGTAGCATCCCACTGCCTTTACTGAGGAATCCCTACGTGCGGGGTACTGCATGCTGTCCACGGAAGAAACATCCAAATCTGTAGAGAATTTTTATGAGAGTTTATTTGAGCCAAACTGACGGCATGTACCAGGGAGCAAGATCTCAAATGCTCTGGAGAGTAAGTTTTGCAGTTTCTCTTACATGTTTGAAATTAAGGGGACATAAAGATTACATGGAGGTGAGAGAAAGCATGTGGAGACTGGATTACAGGATAGTTAAGATTATGTGCTCTTTTGAGGGTTAATATGCCCTTCAAAGGACTACTACTTCTGATATTTTAAAGGTGTGTTAACCCAGATGCACAAGAATGGACAGGGCTGGCTTAAAACCTTTCACTAAAGAAGTTACAGGCCTGAGGCATGACCACCCACCATGACCTGCCCAGTTAGGAATTCATGACCAGATCATCTGGTGAGGTTACTTTCCATAGAACCCTCTTCTTAGGGTCCACAATACTTTACATTGTCATATTGAATCTTCCTACCTCCACCCTCCAACTTGGGTTACTGCCCCAGAATGGAGATGAAGAAACCAGGCTCGGAAATTTACAAACTAGCATGTTCCCATAGCTAATGAGTGGTGAGTTCCTAACGTGACTCAAATCTGACTGCAGACCAGGCTTCCTTACATTGCCCGAACTGCCCCTTGTGTTACCTCTCTGGCAGCCCCGAAGCTCTGGCTGTGGCCCTTGAGTTCATTTGGATGTAACAGGTACTGGTGAAACTGAGGCCATTGGTTCTGTTCCTGTGCGGTTCGATGTCTTCGTCCTATTGCAAGACTGCAGACTGTGCCCTTGAATTTGACCCCTTCTCTTACAATGAGTACTTGGGATTGGGCTCAGTAGAAGGAGAAGAACCAGGGCCATTTGTGTCTTTCATGAAAACTGGACAAACATTCTAAGGAATCAGTTATCATTCCTGTCTTTTCAGATTCCAGGAATCCACCGGGAGTGGTGACTCTTCCTAAACAAGTGTGGGCTGGCACTGAGGGCTGAGAGGCTGGGTGGGTGGGACATGGTGTGAGGCCTGCAGACACCCTCAGGGACCAGCCATTCCTTTTGCATCAAATCTGGGGCTGTGTTGGATGCTGGAGATTCCAAAATGAACACTCAAGAAGTTAATGAGACCAACATATAAGCAAGCCATTATTATATGATATGAAAAATACTACCCTGGAACTATGGGTCCTCAGTAGAATGAGGAATTAATTCTGCTGGGTGGTGGGGGGCGGGGGCTAAGAAGCTGGTTTGGGAAGGTCTCACTGGGAAGGTGTCCTCTGAGTGGACTTGAGATAAGAAGGGCACCTGTCAGACCCGAGAGGAGCGAGAGCGACAGCGTGAAAGCCTGCGCGCGCTCAGCGGACTGGGGAACTTGGAGTCTAGCCTGTCCCACAGAGAGCTGGCAAAGAACTACTTTTGCAGGTATCAGTCGCTATCATCACCGTCATCAAAGCTGAGATTTAGAGACCCTACTATGTGCCAGGCAGTCTGCTAAGTGCTTTATTCACATCTCCTTTTGTAACACAACAACCCAAATAGGGGTTTTAGGAACACCATTTTACAGGTGGGGGACCTGAGGCTTACAGAGAAGACACTAGCCCAGCTTAGGAAGCACCTACACTCTTAATTATCGCACTCGCCGTTCCCTGTTTGTCTTCCCTTTTTTTGTGTGGCTTTCTTTCAAGAGGTGTGCTTTTTCCCAACCGTGTGTGCGTGCGTGTACGCCCAGGCCCCTCCTGTCTGAGGGGGCACTCTGGAAGGTCAGCTAGTAATTCTGCATAAACTGAACTGGGCCTGAAGTTCCTTTTTTTTTTTTTAGTTCCTTTTTGTTTTTCATGAGAAAATTAAACCTAAAGAAGAAATGAAACATACTGAGAAGAGCTCATTGTGCCACAGCTCCTGCCAAAGGCATCTGCCTTGAAATCAAGTTAGCCAAGTTGGGTTATTACTGGAAAGTGGTCTTTTAAATAAATACATGTATATATGTTGGGGTGTGTTAATGGGGCATGTTACAGATTGGAAGTTAATTAGGTGCAGGTGTTGGAGAGCTTTGTTCAAGCACCATTTAGAAAGTTTGAACTTCATTTCACGGTGAGGTAAAGAGAAGGATGGGAAAGAGTGTCCACACTGCCCAGCACTGGGCTGGCGGGCGCCCCTGTAAGCTGTGACGGTTTTTGAACGGGGGTGGGGGGGGTGGGTGCGGTCAATTTAAGATGAACCTGTGTTGGATGTAGGAAGAATTGGAAGGGAAAGGGTTTAGAAGCAGAGATTCCAGTTTGCAAGTTGTGGTAAAGTCCGGGGGTGAGGCGTGGGGATAACACCCCTGAAATCCCTGGTGATGGTGATAATGAAGAAGGGGCATTTTATAAAGAGAGTGGTACACGGTAAGTATACTTCACAAGTAAACTCTGGCTTTTCAGCTTCCCAAATCTGATTTTCTGTTATTAGGGTATTTTCGTGTTTTTGTTTTTGTTGTTACTGTGGCCTCCTCTTGGGTCTTATCTTACATTCTCTTGCAAATCTTCGCCTTGAGTGCAGGATGTCACTGGTTGCCTGTACCTGAATGAAACTCAGATATGGGAAATCTTGGATCTGAGTCTGAACTTAGCCCCTACTGACTTGGAGAAACATCCAAACTTGGCAAAATGCCTTCATCTCTCTTCAAGCAGCCGTCTAAAACATAGATCTCCATGCCCCACACCCCAACTGATGAACTATATCTAATAGACTCTCTTTAGAGTCCTTTGAGAAAGGGATGGCATTTGTTTTTGACCTCATCATCCATTCCAGCCTGTCCTTGATGAAAGTATTTGCCCCTTAGGCAGGTACATTCCTCACACTCCTTCCTCTGCGGGCTGCCGAGACGCAGTTAACCAGTTAACCCCGGCGCTCATGGGAAAATGCTGCTGTCTGCCTCAGAGAGGCTGAGAGCAGTGGGCACAAGATAACAAGAGGTGAAGAGGTCACAGTGGAAGGGTCTTTCATCTTTTCAGGCTGTTTCCAACCCAGACAAAGGATTCGGTCCTGGGGCTCGAGGCCCAGCAGCTTTATTTTATGGTTTGGTCCTGAAAGGGGGTTGGGAGGGCCTCATCATATCTGGATATTATTTTGGAGGCAAATGCCTGGCTCCTGGAAGCCCTGGACTGCTGGGGGAGTGCTCAGGAAGGGAGGAGTGGCCAGCAGCCTCTGCCTTGGCAGAAGCGACCACCCAGCTAACTCCAAGGAGAGTGTGAAGAGCTTGAACGGACAGAGCTCTCCTGCAGGGTTTATCACTCAGACACTGAGATTAAGGGGTGAGGCTGCTTAGAGGCTTCAGACCGGGGTAGCTTTAGGATTTGCAGCAGAAGAGGAAAAGGGAAGGGGAGAGTGGAGGGGGAAAGGGAGGTAGGGGGGAGTGGAACAGACAGGTCAGGGCAGTTTGGAGACCTGTGTGCTTGCGTGCGTGCGTATGTGTGTTGGAGGGGGGAGGTGAATCCACATCTCCTCCCAGCTTGCCACCAACCTGCTTTTTGACTTTGAACAAGTCATTTCCCCTTTTGCACAAGGAAGCCATTGGAGAGACCCCAGAAGGGTGCCTCAGGGGGCTGCCGAGGAGTAAGGGAGGGGAGACTTAAGCAGCTCCACCTCCTCCCCAATATTCTTCCTCAACTTGCTTCACTCATTGTGTTTTATCAGGAAAGCAACATAGCCACGCTACCAATAAGTGAAGAGCAGCAACCCTGCATCTCACCAAAATCCCCAACCCACTCCCTAGCACCTTCGGACAATAATAATCGCCTTTTGGGTGGATTTCCCATCGATCTGTTTCCCCAAAATGTATATTTACTTAACATCTCTAGTACACCTACAATTTTGCGTCCTGGCATGTGTGTGCCCCGCCCCCTCATACATTCTGTTTGCCCCTGCGGGTTTCTCACCCACCGCCTTCGCCTGCTCTGGGCTCCAGGAGGCTGCTCTGTGCCCCCTGGCCTTCCTCTGGCTTCCGGTTGGGTTTGGGGGCTATGTCTTCCTCTCCTCCCTCCCTTCCTGCTCACCGAAGACTAACTGAGTCCTTGCGTCCAAGGCCGCAGCTCCGGTCTTGGGCCCTCTGCACTGGTCCTCTCTTCTGGTCCCAGCGGGGCTCCGCCCCCACCTTCCAGCCCAGCCAGGAAGCGGACACAGCTTCCCTCTTCTCGAATGTTTTCCCAAACGTTTCCCACACCTTTGTAAAGAGCTCCTTTATTCAACTTCCTTAAACTTTCCCAACTTTGATTGTGCCAGCTGTTTCCTACTGGGACTCCGACTGTCAGAGAGTATATATTATTACTTTTCGGACTACTACACATAATCTGCGTGGCCTGTATACAGCTGCACAGCGTTGTGTTGCTGAGTAGATGTGTACATATACTGTAATTCACTTCACTGTTCCCTGATTGGACCACGTATAATTTGCTTCCTGTTTGTTTGTTTGTTTGTTTCGGTATCAGAACCTCAGGGAAATATTGGTTTCTTTTCATCGCCGGCACTGCCTTCCTTTTCTGGGTTTGAGTTCACAGCAGGTGACTGATCCTTCCGACAGTATGTTCTTAGTTACAGACCTTGGCTGTCCTTAGGGAACTTACCAACTAGTAGCACAAAACTGAGAACCGTGATGCCAGAGGGAAACTGAGTCAGACTGTATGCTATCGCTAGACATTCAGAGGTAGAGCTGGGTACAGAAATGGGGGAGGGTCAGTTGGAAAAGCCTGCTAGCTGGCAGGCCCGTCTCACGATAGGCACCTAATGATCACCCTCGTTAATCTTCCGGAGCCCAGAAATGAGACTTCATCTGATTTTGTTTGGTTTGTGTATAAAATAAGAATGCCATTTGTTGATTTTTATTTTTTTATTTATTTAAAAAAATTTTTAAAGATTTTATTTATTTATTTTTAGAGAGGGAAGGGAGGGAGAAAGAGAGAGAGAGAGAGAGAGAGAGAGAGAAACATCAATGTGCGGTTGCTGTGGACCATGGCCTGCAACCCAGGCATGTGCCCTGACTGGGAATCAAACCTGCGATGCTTTGGTTCGCAGCCTGTGCTCAATCCACTGAGCTACGCCAGCCAGGGTGATTTTTATTTATTAAAAAATAATTTCATTTATTTTTTAGAGAGAGGAGGGAAAGGAGAAAGCGAGAGAGAGAAACAGCAATGTGTGGTTGCCTCTTGAATGCCCCTTCCTGGGGACCTGGACCACAACCCAGGCATGTGCCCTGACTGGGAATCGAATCAGTGACCCTTTGGTTCCCAGTCCAGTGCTCAATCCACTGAGTCACACTGTCACAGGTGGGCACAGGTAACCAGGTTCTTGGTGATCGCAGACAAAGAAGTGAACCAAACACACAGAGTTCATAGCATAAAGAGAGAGAGCAGAGTTATTAAGCGATAGTACACTCCACAGAACTTGGGAGTGAGCCAACTTCGAGCAGAGAGATTGACCCCCAGGGCTGGAGGAATTCTATTAGCACAGATCTTTCCTGGCCAGCTTTGGTGAGCTTTTATTGCACATGTGCAAGTAGTTGTATTACTTTAAAGCTACTGCGCATGTGGTCCCCCATGATTTTCCTTGATTGGCCACTGGGGAAGGGGGTCGCACAGTGTTAATTTATTGTAATGCTATTATAATGAAGCAGGGGTTGTGTAGCATCTTCTGCGAAGGTGCATTCATGAGTCACCATGATTCAGTGCTTTCCCAGAAAGCAGGAACAACTGGTCTTAGAACAGGGTCTCTGTTCTGTATCGATGTCCTTTATCTTAGCCCTGGAGCACCTCTGGAGTTTCCTCCTTCCTGACTATCTCCTGCCTCAACAGCAGTGGTCATTTACTGATTTTTAGTTAATTTTCGAGGTGGAGAGGAAGGGAGGTGGAGGCGGGGGAGAGAGAGAAGAACAGCATTGTGCTGTGCATGTGCACTGACCGGAGGTCAAACCCACGATCTCGGTGCGTTGGGACAATGTTCTGACCAACTGAGCTACCCAGACAGGCAAGAATGCCATTTATTTAGTTTGCAAAAAGAAAAATGTCTGTCAGGTGGACCTGGATCTTTGTGCCAATATGGTTGGCACATTATATCCTATAAGCAGAAACCAAGTGGTAACTGGAATAGTGTTTGAGGAGCACAGGCCTTTTTCAAGGAATGGTCAGATGACTTGGAAGCTTAGGCAAATCCGGCTGGAGAGTCAGACTCACCCATCTCCACAGTGGGGATGACCTTGCCCATGGGACCTTAGTACTCCCAAGTCTGCCGGCCAAGACCCCTCCTCTAGGCCTTGACAGTGCTCAGTCAACTGAGCATTTCTCACTAACTCCCCCTCTTCCTCGCCCTTGACCCTCCCTTTAAGGAATTCCTTACAATTTTAATCTGCACAGGAATCACCTGGTGATCTCTCTCTCTCTCTCCCCCTCTCTCTCCCTGTCCCTCTCCCTCTCCCCCTACCACCCTCCTTTTTCACCTGGGGATCTTGTTAAATACAGATTCAGATTCGGGCAGGTCTGGGGTGGGGCCTGAGAGCTTGCAGCTCTAGCAGCCCTCCGCATCCCCATGATGCCAAGAACGCCTTCCATCCGTACAGCAGAGTCCTCCGGAGCCACTGAATCTCTTCAGGAGAATGTCCTTCTCCCCTTTGCTCTAATCCCCATTTTGTGATCATTTACAGTTTCATATTCACATGGGCACCTTCTGTTTTAGTCCCTGGTGGAGGGGTGGGGCACTTTGTGGTAGATAGCTCCCTGAAACAGCAGGGGGGTCTGGGAGGAGGCGGGAACTTCACCTGGGGGTTGAAGGGCCCCGTGGCCCCACTCGGACTTGTTGGTTCTCTGCTGCCGCAGGCGCAGGGGCTGCACACACCCCACTCAGCCTTCACTGTCGCCCCGTCACCAGGGTCACAGTTTCTGCTTTTAACAGAAGAAGAAAAAAACCTGTGTTTGTGAGCTGAGTTAGCTTGAGGCTTCAAAGAATTAAATAGGATGGGGAATATATCACAACCATACTGTTAATACTGCCTTATGTTTTCAAGGCACTTGACAGTTGCTACATCATCTGCCCGCAATCTATTTGATCTGAAGGGACAAAAATTCTGCCACCCTGAAGTTGCTTTTTGGGATATTGATGTTAAGCTGTTCATTAAGAAACAGAAGTCTCAGAAAGAAAGTTTTTGAGCCTCCCCGCTTTCCTGCCCGAGAGTCAGAGAAATCTGTTCCAAGAAGGAGATCTTAGGTTGCTGCCTTAGCTGACTGGAATTGAGTGCAGTAAACAAGAGGGCTTCAGGCAGGACCTGTTAGTGAGACACCCCTGTGACCCATGGTCGGAGTTGCCCAGCAAGGATTTCCCTGCCCTGTGTGCTCCGCTCTTCCCCAGCTCCCTGCAAATCGCCCATTCTTGCTTCTGAAACCTGATACCCCGTTGCCTCCTTTTCTCCTTTGTCCAAAGTGTCTTATATATCCAATGTTGCCTCACTGTCTTCGGAATTCTTATACCTATGTGAATTCCCCACACACATGTGTTAAACTTTGGATGTCTCCTGTTAATCTGTCTGCTGATTTGAGAGTCCAGGTAGAAGAACTTAGAAGACAAGAGGAAAAATATTATTTTTTTTTAGTCCCCACAGATCTTTCAACAATTGTGGGAGGTAGAGTTGGCATTATCAACTCCATTTTCTAGATTAAGCTGAGCTTTCGAGAGGGCAAACAACATGTCCAAGTGCAACTTTCTGGGTTCAAAGCTTGTCGGTGCTCAGCAAGCTTCACATCTGTTGCCTGGCGGACCTTCTCCCCCATTCCTGACCTGCGCACCACTGTTCGCACAAGATGATCGAAGAGCACCCAAGGTCCCAGACCTGCCTCTGCCGTTCTCACTGCCACCATCCCCGCTCAGGCTGTCATCAACATGCTCTTGAATTATTGCCATAGCAGTCACTCTGGGTTATTCCGGGGGATACAGAGACTTGAAACAGGTCCCTGCAATGGGACAAGGAAAGAGCACGGGGACATGTGCAGGGACCTGAGGATGGGCTGGGTAAGGGCAGGAGGTTTGCACTGGTCTTAAGACTATTGGGTTTATTTATTGATTTTTAGAGAGAGAAGGGAAGGGAAGAAGTGAGAGAAACATCAATGTATGAGAGAGACATTAGTTGGTTGCCTCTCACACACCTGCAACTGGGGACCTGGACTGCAACCCAGGCATGTGCCTTGACTGGGAATTGAACTGGCTACCTTTTGGTTTATAGGCTGGTGCTCAAACCACTGAGCCACAGCAGCCAGCGTGCTGAGTGTTCTGTGTGTTCCCCGGTCAAGGTCCTTTAGTAACTTCACTGTGTCAAAACTTCAGCTTGGCATTCAGTGTCCCCCATTACCTGGCCACTGCATGTTACCATTCTCGGTACGGACCTCTGGCCACCCACGACCTCCTCCTCATTGGCCCAGACACTTACTGCTGCATGTTTCTATGATCTGGTCAAGGAATCATAGGAATAACCCTAGTACTACATATTGCTTCTCTGTGTCACTCTCCTAAGCAATTTGCCACGTTACTTCACGTAGTCCTCACAACTCATTATGGTAGAGATCATCTTCCTCATTTTATAGGTGAGGAAATCAAGGTTCAGAGACATTAAGTAACTTGCCTAAGTCACACAGCCAGCACATGACTGAATAGAACTCAGCTCCCCAGATCAAATGCGAAGTCGTCTCATTTTTTCCATTCTGCTCCACTGAGATGAGGGGCAGACAACGGGTGAGGCAGGGATTAGTAACTTTGTCTCCTCGTCCCCGCTGCTCCAGCACCTGGAACACTGTCACCTACAGGGATGTCGGTGCTGCGCTTCTCTCAATACACCCCAGACACTCCCCCACCCTGAGTCCCCTCCACTGCTGCTTGCTCCCTTGCTATCAGATGCCCATGGACCACTCATGCTTCCATGGCCTTGGAATTGTTCTCTATTGATTTTGGTACGGAGTGTATTTGAGCCTGACTACAAACTACGATTCAGACTGGCTAGATGGCCAACATCCATAATAATAACTAACAGTGTTGCTGAGAATGGAGACCAGTCATCAGAACACCAGTAGAGGCGTACCAAGGAGGCCTCGCAGTGTAATTAGTACGGTCGTATCTTTGGGCTACGGTCTCCTCATCTGTAAAGTGCAGGGGCTCAAACCACAAGGTCTCTGGACAAGAAGAACGCCAGGCCCCAGGCACGCTCCTGGGTAGTTGGAATTAAAGTAGACAAAAATCCTTGCCTCATTCTAGTACAAAGAGACAGTAGACAAAGTAAATACATAAAGCAGGGAAGGGGGAAAGAAACACCGAGGAGTGACATTATCTGACTTCCTTTGTAAAAGGCTCACTAGCTGCCGGTGGAGAAGAGGCTGTAACAGGATCAGCGAGTGAGCAGGAAGACCAGTCAGGAGGCAACTGCAGCGACCCAGATGGGGGCTGGCGGTGTGGCTTGGACAAGAAGCAGAGATTAGAAGCGGTCAGATTTTAGATACATTTGGAAGGTGAAGCCAGCATTTACCCAGGGATTGTGTGCGTACCTGGAACAGACGCAGGTGTTTGGCTTGGAAGGGTGGAGTTGCTGTTGACTAGGATGGGAAGATGATGACAAGAGCAGGTTTTGAGGGGAAAACCAGTGGAAACAGGGTTACTCAGGTGAGTATCAGAGTCTAGAGTTAAAGGGAGAGACCCAGTCTGGAGATATAAGTGTCAGAGCCATCAAGGTATAGATGATATATCAGATACTCTTTTTTAAAAGACTTTATTTTATTTTTAGAGAGAGGGAAGGGAGGTGGGAAAGAGAGAGAAAGGGAAACATCGATGTGTGGTTGCCTCTCTTACACCCCCAACTGGGTGCCTGGCCCGCAACCCAGGCATGTGTCCTGACTGGGAATTGAACCGGTGACCCTTCGGTTCACAGGCTGGCGCTCAGTCCACTGAGCCACACCAGCCACGGCAATATCAGACACTCTTGAACACTGCTTTCAATCCCCTTGACCCCACTTCTTCCTCTAGCTGATGTAATGCAGCTGACGTTGGCTAGACTGGCGATGGCCACAAGCTGACAGTACCTCACCCCTATCTGCTCCTGTAATTCCTGCTTCTTGCCCAAGGTGGCTATAGGACAAGGCCGGGAACTCACCCAGCACTGCCCTATGGACAACCCAGACTTATGGGGGGGGGCATTGGTGTCATGGGGCCACCCTTAATCAGTGGAGAATGGAAGCTGATGGGTAACTGTGATCCCTTTTCATTCTTTGACAGACAGTTCTGAAGCTCCTTGGAAGGTTCTGTGGCGCACCAGTATCCCATTGTGGTAGTCAGCTCAACAATGCATCCTTGAATTGGTTTCCCTTTCTTTGTTTTTCTCACCCTGCTCTTCTCTTCTGCTCTCTAGAAGTTCATTCCTGTATAAACTGTGTGCATGCAAACCTTTTATTAAAGTCCTGTTTCTAGGGGGCCTAGGCTAAGACAGGTGGCATTTCACTCCACGAGACTGCATGGGATCACCAAGGATTACTGAGGATCAGGAAGAGTTCCAGGGGCTAAGCCCTGGGCCCCTCCCGCATTTATAGGTGAAGGGCTTGAGAACTGACCAGAGGAGACCCCTAAGAACAACCCAGAGAGGGCAGCATCGTGGAAGCCAGGGGAGAAACACGGTTCTAGGAAGATGTAATCAGCTGACCTCTCTGGGCAGTCTCGTAAGATGAAGAGCCGGCGGTGACCACTGGGTTTGGCCACCATGGAGGGAGCTATGGAGGGAGCTGGGGACCTTAACAAAGAGCAGTGTGGGCGAAGTTGTGGAGTGACAGAACGGGGTTTGGGAGAGAAGCTGGAGGGGAAGGAGGGTCAAGAGAGACTTTTAAAAAGATGGGTGAGCCCTGGCTGGTGTGGCTCAGTGGATTGAGTGTGGGCTTCGAACCAAAGGGTCACTGGTTCAGTTCCCAGTGAGGGCACAGGCCTTGGTTGCAGGCCAGGTCCCCAATGGGGGCCACGTGAGAGGCAACCACACACTGATGTTTCTTTCCCTCTCTTTCTCCCTCCCCTCTCTTTAAAAAGAAATAAATAAATAATCTAAAAAAAATAAAAAGGAGTGAAATTACAGTGTATTTATATACATTTACACACTGATGCGAGTGATTCAGCAAAAAGGGGAAAACTGATGCTGCAGGAGAGAGGAGAGAGCATTGCCGGGGAGGGGGAGGAGGCGCCGTGGCCGAGAAGGTGTTCGCCTCAGATAGGAGCTGGACAGTTTATCCCTGACTGCAGGAGGGCAAGCCACTTCTCACAGCCATGACTCGCCGGCTGCTTGAATTGCAAGAGGTCATTGGGACTCTGAGTCTGGGCTTCCCAGCAGCCCCCTCCATTTTACAGATGAGTCCCTGAGGGTAGTGACTAGCCCAAGGACACACCGTGGATTAGATGCAGAATTGGAATCAGAACCCACAGCTCCCCCTGCCTTGCCCAGTGCCCACACTCTGCCACTCACCCCGCCTGTGCTCCGGTAGTGGACAGATAGCCTAGTGGGCTCCAGGAAGGACATTAGAAGAGGGAAATGAAGAAATGGGCAAGCTTCAGAATAGGACCAATAAGCCACCAGGTGAGTTTATTTGAAGGTCTCCTGATGAGTTCAAGGAATCTCCCTAGATGTATTTAGGAGTCAACTTAGTCACTGTAAGGAAAGCTGTAAACCTGCCAGTTGGGTTGAGAAAAATATGCCAAAATGCAGGAGGATATTATAAATCCAAGTGCAAACAGGAGAGCACAAATCCCTTTGGAATATTGATTTCTTATTTCAGATATTCTGTCCAGCCTTGTTTCCCAACTTGGGGTTTGGAAACACAGTCCCTCTCAGGTCAGGCAGAGCTGAGCACAGCCTGAGCATTGGGCTGTGAGGCCCCACGAGTGGGAGCCGAGCAGGCGCAGCACGCGGTCCCGCAGAAGAGTCACACGCCGGCCTTTGCCTTGACCTCCAGGAAACTTGCAAAACCACTGCCCTCTTCTCCAATTCCGTTCGTTTCACAAACATGCTCTGTGCTCTCGTGCTAAGTGCTTACAGATACGCAAGGTGAGGGAGTAGGGGAGCGGATGTACAGAGCAGATAAACAGAAAGAGGTCCTGTCCTCAAATCTGTATGGCCTTACAAGGATGAGCTGTTCACGCATTTGACTGTGGTGCCCTCCGCTCCGTCTCCTGTTTCTGTTGCCTCAGTCCTGGACAGAAGGGGCTGCACAGTGTGGGGAGACTGCGTCTCTAGTCACCGCAGAGACAGCTCTCTGGATTCAAAAATATAAATTATAAACAGCTCTTGGGTACAAATTATTCCCATGTGAGCTTGTTGAACGTGATGCACTTATCTGTCTGGCTGATCACTAGTTGAGTCCTGCACAAGTAGCTGAAAGCCTGTTTGTTTTATGACAAACAGGAGAGAGGCCCTGCTGAAACTGGGGCCTAGGACAGAGCCTGAAGCCGATGCTCTAACTAAGGTGTTTGGGGAATGCTTAAACGGGTTCCATCTGTGATGCCTCTCTTTCCCCCTTTCCACCAAAACAATGCTTGAGAAGGCACGCAGGCCAGCTTCCGACTTCCGTTGCTGGAGTGCAGAGAGTGCTATGCGAGAGCCAGGAAAGTTTCTCTGAAGAAATAATCATGATCTCTTTATTTCTGTCGCCCCTTGCACTGTTTTAAAGCGCTTGCAATAACAGTGATTTCACAGACTCCTCACCGCCTCCCCACGAGGTAGGTGGAGCAGGCTTTATTATCACCCTTGTACAGCTGAAGAGACAGAGGCTTCATCCAAGAGGTGACATGACTCAACACAGGTCACATGGCTCATAAGCAGCTGAGCTGCAGCTGGAATCCACATCTCCTGACAGTGAGTCGGATGCCCCGGTGGCGGGGAGTCTCCTCAGCCCCTCAGCCCCTCAGCCCCAGCATAAGGGTGTGGGCCCCTCCCAGGATGGCCAGCCTTGGAGTCCCAGCTCTGCCCTCACCAGCTGTATGACCTTGGGGAGTTTATCTAAGGGTCTCCGTGCCTCTCCTTGCCCCCTTCGTAAAATGAGCAAAGTAGTAGAATAACCCCTAGTTAATGGAAACCTTTCATTGTGTGGGCTTCCTTTTCTGCCTTTGACAATGGCAGCCAGGGGACCTAACTGAACCTCTGCAAGCTCAGGATTACCTTTGAAGGGCGAAAAAAAGTTTTGCCATCCCAAAATATGCTTTTTGGGACGTCAATTTAAGCTGGTTGTTAAGAAGAAAAGACTCAGAAAGAACCTCTGTCCTCCCCGCCTACCTGCCGAAAGGAACTGAGATAGAAGGGCTTCAGGACAGCGGCCCGACGCGTGCACCTGCGCATGTGTGAAGCGAGCGTGGCAGACGGGAAGAGAAGGGTCCAGCAAGTCTGTTAGACCCCCTGCCCCACTGCTTCTGGGGGGCCCAGCAAGAATTTGTGTGCCGCAACATTTGCTCTTGCCCATGCTCCTGTGAATTACCCACTTTTGGTGGAAATCCCAGGCCCCTGCACCCCTTCTCCTTTGCCCAAAATGGCATGTAAGCCTCAAGTGCCCAATGCGTCTTTGGGTTTCATATCTACGGCACCCCCACATGTACATACGTGGTAAATTTTGGACATTTCCTCCTGTTAATCTGTCTCATGTTGATTTGATTATGAGCCCAGCTAGAGCTCAGAAGGTGGGAGAAAAGCTACTTTTGAGTGTCCCCACACCTTTCAGAATGGAAACAGTGGAGAGCACAGTGATCTGCAGCCCAGAGACCCCTGCCCCCCACGAAGTCTCTCTGCACCTCAAAACCTGCCCTGGGGCTTGGAAAGGCAACCCAGAGTAAAGGGCCAATTCCAGCAGATGCCCCACAAGTGGGTGAGAGTTGAAAGGTCAAAAGGGCGCTGCTGCCGCCGCCTGCGAGTTCAGCCTCAGCTCTGCACTGATATCTGAGAACACCTCGAACAACTCAAGGTGCACCTCCGTTTCCTCATCTGCAGCCGGAAGCCTGGATTAGATAATGTCTCAGCTGCCTTCCTGATAACCTGAAAGGAACTTGCTCGAGGACAACAGTGACACAATACTGGCAGTCTCTAAAAACTTTTTTTATGAAGAATTTCAAACAAACTTTAAACTCAACGAAACAATATAACGAGCCCGCACACGTGCTTCGTGGGCCTCAGCAATCATCTGGTTTCATCCGCCCCCCGCCCCCCGGCCCCACTGCCCCGCAGGGGTATCTGTGGAGCTCTTTTCTAGGTGGAAGTCACAGGCATCAGGAGGCAGAAATCTTAATTGTGTGATACTGACAAATGGGTTTGCCCATAGATAGATAGTACATCTATCACTTTTCTAGAAAGTTCTCTCATGTCTGTCACAGGCAGATGTATGGCTGACCTTGTTAAACAACAAAACTAAACAGAAAAGTGAGTTCAGCCTACTGGGTTCAGCTCTCTCCCGGCTGGCGAGGTCAGAGTCAGACGCGCAGTCTAGTCTGTTCTTCTCCTTCCTGCTCTGCCCACTTCTGCCCTGCTGTGTGTCTCTGGGGGTTAAGGCCTGTGCACGTGCTCTGTGCCCAGTTATCTATTAGGGGGCCTTTCCCACTACACTGGCTGCAAATTCTCAGAAGCTCGCTTTTCTTCTCCCTGTACTTATGCTTCTCCAGGTGTTTTCTTTTGTCCTCTTCCATTTTTCTTTCCTACCACTGCCATCTCACAACGCCTGCTGTTTCTTTTCCTTTAGAGTGCTCTCACTTTCCTGCGTTCAGCCCATCTGCTCTGTGCTCACTGTCCTTTGTCTTCGGACTGTTCGTATCCTGGACACTAGACACTGAGCCCCAGCCCCAGCGTGCAGCCCAAGGCCGGCACGTGGTCCACAGGGAGCGAGTGAGCGCAAAGGGCCACACACTCTACCGACACTTGCAGTCTAGTGACTTTGCTGCTGTCCCCTAAGGAACCCCAACCTGTCAGCCTTGCCATTTCCGGACCAGTCTTTCTCCTTGCGTTGAGCAAGAAGCTATTTATCTGTCCCTTTGGAACCCCCAGCATTTGAAAGGAAGAAGGCTGATTTCCTGGCAAAATGTGACCCAAAGGACCATTCTTCCCCCACCCCCATCATTAAAAAAGAAAGCAGAGCAAGCTGGGCTATCAGGGACACTTCCTGTTTTCCTCTGCTGAGAGCATCCTGGATGGATGGAACTGAGGGATCAAAGGGACTGTCTGCCTCTGGGGCTCGGGGACAGAATGGCTTTTAACCCTCTGTTGACTCCTACATGTGAGTGCATGGGCAGTTTATGCCTTATATTTCCTGGGTAGGTCTAACTTTCTGAGGCCTTGCCATTCCTTCATCCTCAAACACTAGTATACTCTACCAAATGCCAGGCTTTGTCTGGGGGTCTGGGGATACAGGGATGAATGTGACAGTCTCTGGCCCCATTCATCTAACAGCAGTGACCACGAGTACTAACCGAATGAAGCATTTTCTCCGTGTCAGGCACTCACTATGTGCTTTTCGTGCATTAGATCCTCCTGGCGAGCTTATGGGGAATTACTCTGGCCCTTTTACAGATAAGGAAAGCAGGGCTCATGCCCGTGAATAACCTGTTACAGGCACATGACTAGTAGATGCTGGGGCTGGGGTCCAGGGGTCTGACAGCTCCCACCTTCTTAGCTGCTACACTAGCCTAAAACATGGCAGTGATTCATTGCTAGTAATTTTGACAAGTGCAGTTTATCTCTGGGCTTGGTCAGGTGGCCTCTGAGGACCAGATTTGTCTACATCCCATTTCCTGCACTACACTGTTCTAGGACAGAGGTGAGCTGCTTACAGCCCCCAAATCCAGAAACAAGGCCGAGAAACCAAGAGGCCATGGTTGGCCCTGTTCAGGGGACAAATCGTGTGTCTGGGTCTTGCTTCCCCTCTCTCGTTTCTGGAACAGTTTCTTCAGGTTTTTTTTTTTTGTGGGGGGGGCTGTTTGGTTTTTGTTTGTTTGTTTGTTTGTTTTTGCATTTTCTGTAAAGCCCAAAAGAGACCAAGGGATTGCAGATAGGTAATAATAGCAACCAAGTGGATGTGTACTGAGGAATTATTCTAAGCCTTTGCTTTTATCTCGCCTTGCAACCTTGCAAAAATAGGTAATACTATTTTCTTCATTTTGGGAAGGCTCAGAGTTATTAGTTAATATATCCAAAATCACACAGCCAGACAGAACCAGGATTTGATCCTAGGTTTGACTAACTCCAAAACATGCACTTTAATTATACTGTCTCCCTGATGCTGAAACTTGGCAGAGAGAGGAAGGAACTCCCTTCCTGCTGAGATTCCTGACAAACCAAAAGTGGCAGGTGAGGATACCAAGTAACCTTGAGATCACTGGGTAGGGACACCTGGCACAAAAGGATCTTAAGGTGCTTCCGACTCTGCAATTCTATCTCTTTAAGACCCAGAGCTCCCATGCCAAGCCTGCTCCATGATCCTCAGAGATTTCAGGGGTGGGGAAACTGGATTGAATACGCTGACATACAACAAGCAAAAAAAGACCTCAGCGTTTTTGCCTCGCCTCAGCGGCTCCGGCCTTTCCCCACCCCCCCTCATTTATTTATTACTATGCTATTCCCTGGCCCCGCTGCTGTGTCAATACTGATAAAAGCAAATCGCCCCACAAACAGGTGCAGCCAGAGCTGCCCCTTGGACAGCTGCCAGGGAATGTGATCGCTCAGCTGGGGTGACCTGCCCCTGCCCAACCCCCTTCTCAGGTTCCAGTCCAGGGCATGTGTCCTTGGGCAGTTAATGTCATTCCGCGTGCTGGGAGCCTGGTATCTCAGCTGGCATCATGGACTCAAGCTGGCAGGCGTGGGTGGGGTGGGGTGGGCGTGTGCAGGACAGAGGGGCCTCCAGGAGTTATTGCTCTGTTTATTTTCTGTTTCAGTTTCTTCTGAAATTCAGATAATACCATGTCACCAAGTCCCTCCTGAAAATATTTCCTAAGAATTATCAAGATTTTTCTAGGTTAGAAATATTCTTTTTTTTTTTTTTGACATTTTTTTAGAAAATTTTATTTTAATGATTGTTCAGGTACAGTTTTCTCCCCTTTACTCCCAATCAAGCCCACCCACCCCTCCCTCCCAACTTCCCTCCCATTACCACCCTCCCCCTAGTTTTTATAGAAATATTCTTTTCCAGGCCTACCCATTTCCAAATTCACACAAACACTTGCAACTTAATGATCCTGAAGACATTTTCCGAGTACCTCCTAGGGCTTAGCTGAGGGCTCACCTAAAGCAACACTGTGTGAGCCAGCCATGTTATCCAGAATGCATTTGGATGCTACCAAGCCATGTGACTTTGACTCTGGTTTGCAAAAGATTATATTTCATCCTCCCTCCCCCATTTCTGTGTTTTGTCCCCAAGCATTATTTCCCCACCTCCCTAGGGCACCAGCCTTTCCAGAAATGTCCTAGCTCAGAGAGCAGCCTTCCTTCACCTGCCCAGGAGGTAGGACTGTGGCAATAGCAGATGACAGAGCAGCAAGGCCCACGGGCGCCGGGGCTGGAGCCGCGGGGCCAGGCTGTCTGCCCGCCTGAGGCCGGAGGAGCGCAGCTCGAGGGGGAAGGGGGTTGCTATGCAAATGACACAGCGGCCTACGATCCCCTCACCCTGGGGCCCTCTGGTTGCCAAAACAGACCATTCCCCAGAACAGTCGCCTAGAAACGGGCGCTGTCATAGCAGCCTCTCGGCTGCGGTGGCAGTGAGCCAGCCTGGCTGCCAGGAGCTGGGTCAGGGTGTTCGGACCTCTCAGCGCCCCCTCCCCACTCAGAGCGGAGCGGTGGCTTTGGCCCCTCCTTGGAGCAGGGGAGGCCGCTAATTGGATTGGAACACTGCACAAACACGTCCGCCGCCTCTCCCTAGGGGAAAGGGGTGTGTATTGGGGGGTTGGGGGCGTTACACTCGGCTTCCGACTGTCTTTGTGCTGGGTCTCAGCCTGGCCCTCCCAGCAGCCTCACCCTGACCTGGTCCTCACAAGCCTCCACCCACAGCCTTCCTAGGGCAAAATGGGACAAGCTCTTGTGGAGTGGAGGAGGCAGGCGTTGATCAGATAACCACCAAAACGAAATTCAGCTCTGATAAGGAGGGGCACGTGATGCTGTAGGAATCTGGGATGTGGGGTCTGACCTGCTGTAGAGGGGTTAGGGGAGAATGCAGGATGGCCGCCATCCCTCAACACCCCCTTCAGCAGCTCCCCTCTTCCTGCCCAGCCTGTGCTGACCTGGCCAGCCCTGCCCTGGGAGCAGACGTTGTCTGCTTCATTTGGCAGCAAGAGAGGTTCAATCGCTGTTTCAGTGTGTGGATCTTGCCTCTTTCCAATTAAACTATAGCATAAAGTTCTAAAAGGCAGTTTAAAATTTTGTGATGGCATACCCGAACCATAAAGGGCCGGCAGATCTGAGCAGACCTGCTGGAATTCAGTGCCTGTGATCTCTGTCCCCCTGGGAAGCCTCCAGTGCTGCCTTCCAGATCTGCTTCCAGAAACTACCGAAACCTAACGCAACTCGGGTTGGGGAGGGGAGCAGGGTCAGTGGCAGCCTGAGTGACATGAAGCCAGCAGGTGAGGTACAAGAAAGTGAGTAGGTACTCAGGACTCCGCATGCCCTGTGGTCCAGATGCCACGCACCGTGGGCAGAGGCAGACGTGTCTCTGATGCGGGTGGGAGGCCAGCTTTGTGCTTCTGTGCCGGGCAGGGCTGTCCCCTTCCTTCGTAACCCACAGAGGCCTTGGGAGTCTCACGTACTCAAATATAAAGTCTTCATTCAGCCTTCCCTTTCTCCCTTTTCTTCCTCTTGTATTGAGAGCCTACTGTGTGCCGGGCACTGGAGATTCATAGAATCATTCCACTGGTATGGAGAAATACCCTGCGTAGTATAGAGGATATTTGCCAGGCCTTATGGTCACCAGTATCTTTGATTCTGTGGCTTTTCCCCACATCCTAAATTCCACTTCTCCAAAGTAAAGGCCTTTTTCCCAGACTCCCTTGCAGCTAAGGTATAGGCATGTGACCTAGGCTCCACCCACATACGATGTTGATTTGGAAGAGAGAAACTAAGGAAACAGTCATCATGGGGAAGGGGTCTGAAGGTGGCTTCTGGCCTTTAGGGCAATGAGAGGGATGTTTTGGGATCCAGTTTCCACCATTGTTGCAGGGGCTAGGGTGAGGCAAATTGCTGATGGATAGCGGGCACCACGGTTTGTCCTGCAAAGAAGCTCTGGGTGGTCACCCCTGAATTCTGAGCCTCTGTGCCTATCTGCACTTCAGGATTCTGTGAGCCTCTTAATATTTTAAAAACAAGTTCCTTTTCTGTTCCTTTGCAACTAAGAAATGATACAAGTGGATGGATGGATGGGTTGAAGGGTGGGGGG
>PVIA01006430.1:0-97729 GCA_004024845.1 Tonatia bakeri | reverse complement strand
GGAAAATCAGTTTGTTCCTGGTGTTGTAAGTAATTTACAAATTTTATTTGGCATTATGATTAGTTGGTTGGAAGCTAATACATGATTAATAATGAATTCTCTGTGGATATCTGAAAAATATTTTCTATTTTTACGGTCTTCAGAATTAGTTATATTCAGAATTAGTTAAAATCAGTATGAGTTATTTTATTCTTATATTTTATTTTCTTACTTTCACAGTCTCTGATGGACTAAGAGAGACTTAAAACCTCCTGTTACTGAAGATTAAATTACAAAATTTACCTTTAATATCTTCTTTATGAATACTTACATGTTATTTAGTACAGAGGAGTGCAAAAGTCTGGGACAACATGAAATTGCAGACTTCCTTTGGGTTTGCATTTGCCTGATATGCTTCTTTGATTTTCAAACTTCCTAAATCACTGTCTTGTCTCTTTGCTATTCTAAATGTATAACCTAGACTTGGGGTTCATTTTGTGTCCCACTTGATAAATCATTTCTTTTAATGGGACCCAAGTCAGTTTAAATTTATTGTATAGAAGATGTATTTTATATCAGTTTGGTAGAGGATTTTTTATTAAAATTTCCTTTTTTATAGTTTGAACACAATCATCTATTTGTGGTCAACCTTCATTGCTGTGTCTGTGTGAGCAGGTCCATAAGCCCACTAACATAGAGGAATGTTTGTGTTGATTTTGTACTTTTAAAGTTATATTCTATACAATTGTATTATAAAAGTTTGCTACACAAAAACTAATTTCTGTATTTCTTTGGACAACTTAATATTTACCTAATATGAAAACTCCTAAATGAGCCCTGGCTGGTGTAGCTCAGTGGATTGAGCGCGAGCTGCGAACCAGGCATCGCAGGTTTGATTCCCAGTCAGGGCACATGCCTGGATTGCAGGCCATGTCTCCCAGCAACCTCACACTGATGTCTCTCTCTCTCTCTCTCTCTCTCTCTCTCTCTCTCTCTCTCTCCTTCCCTTCCCTCTCTAAAAATAAATAAATAAAATCTTTAAAAAAAAACTCCTAAATGAACATTCTTCTTTCTCCTCCCTCAATTCTCCATCCTCATCGACCCATATTCTCACTATTTATCTTGTAAGTATTTTTCAATATTATGAATCTATCACTTCACTTGTCAGCTAGTGAAGAAGAGGCAAATACTTAACTTACTCTCTTACTTTCTTTGCCCCCTTTCCCCTTAAGTACTGTGTTATTTTTACATCATCAGAGCATCTGCATTTACACTCTGCTTTGCATCCTAATCCCACATTTGTTTTAGTATTAGTTTTACACTAAATCATTTTTAAAAGGTCCAATAGGAGTCATATGTGTAGTTTTCCCAGACATCCCTTCATTGGCTTTAGTTTATTTTTTAAGCAATGTTCTTAAAAGAGATCACGGGAAAAGTGTCCCTTGATTTTTAACAGGTGCGGAGTTCTCTGTAGATTTGATAGCTGCAGGAAAGCTTGGCTGACTATTCCATGACTGACACGATTTTCTCCTGAATATTTGATCAATGTTGCTCTATTCTCATGCGACTTTGTTGCCAGGAGAAATTTGGCCAACCTCATATTTTTGTCCCTGTATAAATGATACACATATAATACTTCACATGTATGCATTCTATGCTTCCCTGAAACCATAATATTCTTTTGTCTATCACTCCAATTTTAACATGTATCTATAAAAATGAGTACTCAAATAGCTTATGAATAGATTTAATCTTTACTATAATGGTTAAAATCATTGAGCTTACAGATAAATATTTTGAGACTTTCAATTCAAATATATGAAATAAGACTTTTCAAACCAAAGGCATCATACTTCTTTAACCAATGAATTAGGATACTAGTTTAAAATGTAATATCTGATTGGTTTATAAACTCAAGTTCCTTAAAACACTTTTATTTGAAATGTGTTAGTATAAGTTGGCATATCTATTACCAAAGTTACAAGATTTAGGAATACTTATTGAAATTTGCAAATTTTCAATTAGCCTCACCTGCACAGTATGTCCCTTCTTTTCCTATTTAATAATAAGAGCTCCTTGGACATAGTGCTATAATTTTCTGAAGCATTTCTCCATTATCTGCTGAAAGCAGTGTATGCTGGGAAAATATCATTGACCCCTCTCTAACAGTGACTGTTTTACATTGATCATGACATTACCTCTGTGCTTTATTTAAATAGGGAGAACACGGGATAGTTTTTCCTCTTTGCGAGTACTGCAATTGACAGCTAATTTTGTCAGGATTTTATAGATCTAATAAGCTGTGCGTTACAATATTTTGATAATTAATTTTCTTTCAGCAGTTACTTATTGAGTACATGCTATCTGCTAGGTACCTTTTATGTTTTAGAGATACGTGAACAAAGCCAATAAGAACAAAGCTCCCTGTAGTAAAAACTGTCAGGGTATGACAGTGGATGAAAAATGTCAAGTATGACACAGCTGTGCCCTTGTTGGGAACATCAGATGCTTCTAGCTCACCACTGCCCCCATCCTTGGGAACTGCTGTTGGCAATAGGAACGACTTAACCCAAGATTACTCGCTCTTCTCCTCACTCTCTACTCCACCCCCACCGGGATCAACCTCTCTGCAAGGTCATCTCAGCTCCAGAGCTTACAGGATCAGCTAACTCTCAGTTGCAACTGTGTTCCAAGTCAGCTTTTCCCTGTGCTCAGTCCTGCCTTGCTAGCTTCTTTAGTGGTGAATCGCTAAAAAAATAAAATAAAAATAAAACCTTGCAAAATAAATTAAGTCAGTCTGCATCGGAATCTCTTTCTAAGAAACCCATTCTGCAACCTTCCTTGTGACACTAATACTTCTCTTGAAGCATAAGACAGTAAATGAAAAGGCAAATCACTGGCAGTGATAAAAGTTGAAGAATAATTATTAAGCTTTTAACATGTGTCTTCTGAGTATGCATATCTTAGATTTTGAAACATATGTAAATAAAAATCATGAGGCTTCTATTACCAGGAAAGTCTTAATAGTTTGTTTGCTGCTCTGAGCTAAGCAGCTGTTATATATGAAAGTGAAATTCAAAAACCCAAATGAGAAAAAGGGGGATCTCCAGTGTTTGATTTGGTAGTGTCTAACCAATGATAGAAATAAAAGTTGAATAATAAAATACCCTGTGAATACAGGAGACCCCAAAGCAATACTCTAATAAAGTAATAATAATCTAATTTATGTTGTCATGAAACTATAAAGATGTGAGCTGAGGCCACGTTGCTATTGGCATCAGCACTCTCTACATCTCTTTAAACTTTGACCGTAACTACTGACAACATGTGCTTCCTGGATAGCCTCTGCCTCTCAGCTCACTCTGCCTGCCAAGTTCACGCACATGGTTCCCACCGGTAGAGCTGCTGCCTTAGGAATCTAGAGAGAGAATCAACCTGAAATTTATCTGTGAATAAATATGACCTTGTATCTCTGTTCAGTTTTAGTTTTGTTTTGAACAAACTATGTGACTAAGTTGGAGATTAGTGAACACAGAGTAAATAGTAATTATGAGGTCTTAAAAATCAGAGGGTTCCTACAGAAAGGCGTATGGTCCTCCTTTCTTGACCAGCATTGCACAAGATGTCTTCCCAGCAGTTCTGGATCCCAGAAGCACCTCAAAGGATGGCTAAACACTTCCATAGCCTCTTTAAGAACATTTTGGGGGAGGTTGTATTATTTATTTACATTTTTAAGCATATAAACCACTTTTAAGTGCACAATTAATTGCCATTCAGTGCACTCACGTTACTGTACAGCCATCTCCACTATTTCCAGAATATTTTTATCTTCCCAAACGGAAACTCAAGATAAGTACTTTTCTTGAGGGGAAAATGCACACCTCAGGGCTCCACTAATTGAAATTTAATGTCTGTGGACATTGGCTTGGCTAGAATACACTATTCTTTTCTTTTTATATGTGGAGAATATTAGCAAGGAAATTATTAGTTTAAGGACATTTTCAGTCTGTATGTTTAATATGCTGAAGGGAAAAGATCAATGTTAAACACTGTAGGAGTCATAATTAAAGATGTGGTAATTATAAGCTAGTCATTTTTATTAAAGTAACCCCCAATATTGTTGCTTTATAATGTCAATTTTGAGTAACTGCTCATGTTACAATGGATCAAAGAAGCTATTAATATGTGCATTACATAATCCATATATGTTGCTAACTCTTACTGGTCTGCTCCTCCAGTTAATAAAAATGTGTTAGATGTTACTTCCTGTATCTTCATTAACAGCGTTGCAGTTATATGTTAAACTAAGCTCCGAAATAACTATATTAATAACACATGTGTTGATCAATTTCCATTCTTTTCAGACAATATTATAATCTGCCTGGTTATAGGCTTATTTAATGAGTGTGTATGAAGCCTGTCATTTAACTGTCCCAATAATTACACTTTTCCAACCAATAGAAATCCTCAGGGATGGGAATTCCTTAAGAAAATATAATAGTTTATAATAGTGTTTACAATATTTTAAACTGAGAAATAGAATTAGTGCTATTTTTTATACTTCACAAAGTCTCTCTTAATTGATACTAAGTATCAATGTGGCAATTTCATAAATTTCTACTACGTTAATATCTATAAACAAAGACATAAACCCATGTTGAACTCCTCCAAGTCTCCACATTGTTAGAGCTTTGGTGGAAACAGGAAAGGTTCATCTGGGGACACCTATCAGTAGAAGCCTTAGTCCAATTAGTACAATTTCCTTAAGGAATATAATCCTGCATCTTTGAAGGTGGGTTTCCTGCAGAGAGTCATTAAATGTGCAATTAACAAAACTACCTTAACAAAAGGAATCTTCTTCTATTGAAATAGAAAAACTCAATGAACTTCTACCAGGGGATAGTTTTAAAAGAGAAACATAGGTAAGTGCATTTTTTTAAATGTTAAAAAAAATTACTTTATAAAGCACATTTCCTTGACATACGTGAAACCCACCTACACATGTAAACCCAGAACTATGGTATTGGGAGTCTGCTTTTGAAAAACGAGTGCAATAAATAGTTTTCCTGCTCCTCGGGGTTATCAGTATGAATGTCAAAATTGTCCTAGACTCTGGTTGAGACGTCCACAAGGGATCATGTTTGCGCTTAAGTGGATGGCTTCATTTTATTTCTTGTATTTTCTTTAGACATATTTTCCTTCTTTTTTTATCGCTGTCAAATTCACCATCACATTTCACTGCCTCTGATGAACCTGCCCCCACCTAACTTCTATTTCCATATTTTTGCTTTAAATATGTTATATCTTTTAGCATAACAGATGAAGATTCATCCACCCATCTATTTTATGTATCAATTGTATATATATATAATGTGTGTATATATATACACACACATACACACATACATACATATGTATGTATTTTATATAATACCAAATATTGATGTTTTATCTTTAGAGTTATAGAAAGTATTGTGATATATTTATATTTATAAAATATGTTATATATAATTCATAATACAAATTATTCATGAAGCAAATTCAATGGAAAAGATACAGTGCTAATATAAAAATGTATAAATATTTCAAAACTACAATGAAAACACACATTTCCTAAACTATGCATGTTGAACAAGCATTCTCAGTTTCCTAGACGGTATGAGCTACAACTGGTTCCCTACGCTGTTCTCCTTCAGTTCCTACCCATTTTGCCTGCTCTCCACGTTAGCTCCTTAAAGCCCTCTAGTGAATGGGCTCCTGCAATGCTCACATTTCTTTGCTGACTGGATCTTTCAGAACCACTGCTTTTGAGAAGTTCTTCCATCCAGCACTTTCAATGTCCCTTCCCTCCAAGCCAGGACCGACAACGCTCAATTCATCTTTTTCCCTGTGGAAAGATGCCCCTGCTTTAGAGGGTCCTCTCACAAGAAGGACTTCTTTCTCCTGGTCAGGGAGCAAGATGAGATAAGAGCTAGGAAGGAATTTGTCACTACAGCTGAATGATGAGTTAGTGTAGTAAGAATTATGTTCCCAGGGACTGTGAAGGACAGAAATGACAAAAGACCTAAACTCTCTCATATCAAATAGGATGACTGAGTCCACGAATCAATGTCTGAAATCAAGTTACTGCATACACAAAAATACTGACATTCTAGACCATCACCCAATCCTGGTGTTGCAATTTCATGGAAAGAAAATCATCAGAAGACTTAAAGAATCAAAGGACATGTGTTAGATTTAGAGTCCAGATTCAGAATCTAATGTTAGATTCATTTCCTACAGATTCATTTATGAACAAATGAACTTTACTGCTGACGTCTCTTTGATTTAAGGCCTATTGGTATTCATTCTCTGGTTCTCCACTCTACGTCAATAAGTGAATGGGTCATATAACTGATGAATGAATTAGTGAAACAGGATTATTATATAACATTTGTTGAGACTACTCAGGTAAGAGTGAGGCTGTATGTGTTTCCTATTTTTCTGAGTAGGTTAAAATTAGGGTATAGTCAGAGCCATCACATATACAATGGTTTCTGATTTAAATTTATGAATGTCAATAGGTGTGTTTTTACCTCCTGTTCTATCTTTTACCCAGGAGGTAAGATGGATATAACTCCAATTTGATTGTGAGACATTATCTTGCTGGCAGTGTGATTTCTTTTACTTTTTGTTTATTTCTACCTTTTTCTCCATATAAATGTTCTAAGTCTCCCTGAACTACTTATACAACCAGAGCTAAAATGATTGAATATCTTATTTAAGTTCTTGGCAAAGCCATTTAACCTCCCTAAGGCTGACTCTCCTTTGCCAAACTGTCATAATTTTTCAGAACATTAGTTCAATTCCAATCCTCTTGTTATCCACAAATTAACTCAGAAGCACAACCAGACAATTTTCCACTTTCAACTGGTCCCTTGGGATTAGAAGCACCTGATACCATCACTGCTCTCCCAGCTTATAAAGAACAACTTCGATGGCTCTTCATAGCATGATCTCTGTGCTCCAGGAAGGATTTTTGCTTTTATGTTTTTATTTTAAAATATAGCTTGTAGAGAGAACAGCACAAAAATCGTAATAGCACAGTTTGATAATTATTGAAAAGTAAACACATCTGTGTAACTACTTGCAGATTGAGAAGTAGAACATTACCAGCTTGACAAGAAGACTGCCTCAGGCCTAGCCCAGACCTCCTTCCCCAGAACATAAGCATTACTCTGATGTCTATAACCACCACTTTCTTTTATTTTTTTAAAGATTTTATTTATGCATTTTTAGAGAGAGTGGAAGGGAGGGAGAAAGAGAGACAGAGAAACATCAATGCATGCCTGCCTCTTGTGCTTCCCTTGCTGGGGACCTGGCCCGCAACTCAGACATCTGCCCTGAGTGGAAATCGAACCAGCAACCTTTTGGTTTGCAGTTCAGCATTCAATCCACTGAGCTACACCAGCCAGGGTAGTTTAGTCCATTCTCTTTTTTCAAGACAGAAATATCAGAGGATGTACTCCTCATGTTTGGTTTTCATTACTCAAATTTGTGTCTGAAATTGATGTTTAAGTTTCATTTGATATTATTCATATTTAGGATGGTATACTATAAATTATATCTTCCTTTCTGTTCTTTTTTATTGATTGAAGAAAGAGAGAGAGAGAGAGAGTGATTTTGTTGTTCCACTGATTTTTCCATTCATTGGTTGCTTCTTGTGTGTATCCTGACTACAGATTGAACCTTGGCATATGGGACAATGTTCTAACCAAACTGTAGGAGGGTGCAGCCAGGGGGTCCCCCAAAAGAAGGATTTGTAATGTGGTCCAAAACTCAAGGTGTCCAGGAAATATTAAAAAGATATATAGGATGTCCTCAACCTCTACAGGTGTGAGTTGGGGGAAGGGACACATGGAGCAGGGCCATTGAGAGCTGTTTGGCTAGCAACAGCTTTGCAGCTAACCTCTGGCATGATCATTTAACACATCTATAACCTTAACTGGTTGCATAGATATGTTAAATAGCTGTGACCACACTTTGAGCCAGGAGATGGAAGTGACTTCAACCCAAGATGTAATTGGGAGGCAACTCCCCCTAGTTACAGTGCCTGCATGGGAGTGTGGAGATGATTGGCTCCATGACTTGGGGCCATCCCTGCACAGACTCCTAATGGCAGCCCAGTAAAGCTGGAAGGATATTTAAGCCCAGACTCAGCAGCCATTGGAGAGAGAACCATGCAGTTTTGGCTGAGTGGAGACTCTCGCAGCCATTGTGCAGAGAACCATGCTGCTGCAGCCCTGTAGGGAGGACCATGCAGCTGTGTCAGTAAGGAGAACCACGTGCTTTGGCCAGAGTGGGGGTAACCCCTACCCCCGGCAGCCATGAGAAGAATCACCATGCAGCTTTAGCAGAGAACCACCACCTGGCTTTAGCTGGAGATCCCAGCAACACAGCTGATGGTGCTGGGAACTGAGGGAGGCCTACCAGCCAAGCACGGATTACTGGGAAGAACCGGGAGCTGCCTGAGCCATGGACTTCTATTTCTTTCCCTGAGATATGGTACCCCAGACTGGGCAAAGGGGGAAGAAAGGACTGTGTGTGTTTGTGGGTGTTTTAAGGGACTTTGGGACTTTGATGAAGGCATTAAGTCATTACTCTGAAGTCTGTATAACTTGAATAAATAATTCCTTTCCTTTTCACCAATCTCTAACATGGAAAGCTATAATTCTCTGGTGAAGGGAAAGGTGAACCTAGTACAGGGGGACCCCAGGAGAAACGGGGATCAATCCGGTAGCATTGTGGGACCCTCTTCCCTGGTGGCCAATCAGGGAAAATCATGGGAGACCACATGTGTAGTAGCTTTAAAGTAATACAACTCTTTGTACATGCTCAGTAAAAGCCCACCAAAACTAGCCAGGAAGGATCTGCCCTATAAGAATAGAGTCCCTCCAGCCCATGAGGTCAATCTCTGCTTGGAATTGGCCTGCTCCCATGTTTTCTTCTATGAACTCTGGGTGTTCAGTTCAATTCTTTGTCCCGATCACTAAGAACCTGGTTACCTGTGCCCACCTGTGACAAAACCAGGGCCTTTTTCTGTTCTTGATGATAATTTGCATTATTTTCCTTTTGGTCTATGACGAATAATACTGCTTTGTACACATCTACTGGCATATATATATTTATACACTTATATTGAACATATACATAAAAGTGTACTTATTGGTATGCACATACTGAAATTTAGAAAACAATATAACTTATCAAAATTGTTGCACCAGGTGACAACTTTGTTTATTGTTTTTCAAATACAGTTGTCTCCATTATCCCCCCACCACTACCTCCCACCCCACCCATCCCCACTTCCCACCTTTGAGATCCTACTCACTTTGGCTTTGTCCATGCGTCTTTTATATATGTTCCTTGGAGACCCTTACCCTATTTTTCCCCATTATCCCTCTCCCCAGTTCTCTCTAGCTACTGTCAGTTTGTTTGTTTTTTCAATGTCTCTGGTTGTATTTTGCTTGCTTGTTTGTTTTGTTGATTAGGTTGCACTTATAGGTTAGGTGGTATGGTGTTTGCCTTTCACTGCCTGACTTATTTCACTTAGCCTAATGCTTTCCATTTCCATCCATGCTGTCACAAAGGGTAAGAGTTTCTTCCTTTTTCCTGCTGTGTAGTATTCCACTGTGTAAATATACCACAGTTTCTTGCTCTACTTGTTTACTGACGGACAACATTTTATGACAATTTCAGTTGTACCACATTCTCACTAATACATGGTATTTTTGAGTATTTTATTTTGATATTTCATTACAGTGGGTATATGTGATAACATATTTTTGTGCTTTTTATTTAGTTTTGTCAAATAACAAATGAAGTTGAACACATCCAAATATGAATGTCCTATTTTAATACACTCTTCAGTCCTTTACTAATTTTCTCAGATTTTTTTAAACTGAGCTTTTTCTTTTTCTTAATGACTTTAATTAAATACTTATAAGTACATATGTTTACACAAATACATGTATTACAATATGTTCTCCTACTTTGTGGCTTGTCATCTGATATTTTTATTTTTGTTCTTTGATAAACAGAAGTTCTTGATTTTAATGTTGTCAAATTTTCCAATCATTTTTTTAGTCAGTTCTTTCATGTCCAGTTTAATAATGATTTGCCTCCTGAGAGTCATAAATACATTATCTTATGTCATCTTCTGGGAGTTGAGTGCCATCTTTTTATTTCTTTTTGTTCTTCTTGTTTTATCTTTCACATTTAAGTTAAAGAGCCACATGCAATTGCCTTGTGAATGGTGTAAATTATCAACTATTTGGATATCCAACACAATTTATTAAACAGACCATTCTTTCTTAATTGAGATTAACTGGCACCTCTGTCACATATCAAGTGTGTGAGTGTGTGTGTGTGTGTGTGTATGTGTGTGAGTTTTTTTCCCTAAAATCTGTATTTAGATCCATTGGTCTATTTCTATCCATGTGCCAATACCTTATCACTTCAATTTCAGTCACTTTACAAGTCTTGATACTTGGTATGTAAATTCTCTAACTTTTTCTTGCTAGAGTGGTGATTAATATTTCTGTATAATTTTTGTGACAAGAGAAAAATTCCAAGATGCTGAAACAGAATCACAGCAGGCCAGAAGGTACAAAGTAAAGGCGAGAAGTTAATCAGTTAGCAGAGCTGGGCCAGAAATCAACAAAAGATTGCAAACATTCCTGACATTGCTAAATGCATGCTGAAATTTTACATCAACTTCTAGATGGCTATTTCAGCTCTCATCTAAAATGGGACAGCTGACCTCAAGACCCCGAGTATCCTGCTTCAGCATGACCTTTCCACTTTGTACCCCAACAGATTCCGAAGCAGCACGCACACCTTCCTACAGACTACCCTCCTATCCCAGAGCTCGCCGGCTTCACCTTCCCCCACCACTTTATCAATTGCTAATGTAAATTCTTTCAAAACAACTTACATTTTTCTTTTCCAAACGCATTGTGTAAAGGAGCCCCCTCAGCCCCAGGTAGGCTTACTTCATCTGGCTCAGCTGCTGCTGCTGGTGTGGAATGCACGCCCCAGGACCTGGCTAGCATATGGCTCAATAAAACCTTTTCTCAGTAAAGCTTTCAGCCTCAAAGGTGTTTCGATTAAGATCCAGAATCAGTTTGTCAAGGGAAATTATTACATTGAAATGTTGACTGGAATTGCACAGACTGATTGAAAATTGACATCTGTACAATTTTGAACTTTCTCGTGGAGCCTAGTAAATCTCTTCTTTTATTTAGGTCTTTTTAATTAGCCTCAAGAACATTCTGTAAATCTATGTGTACAGACTTCACACAACTTTTATTAAATTCATTATTGGGTATTTCATTTTTATTCTATTGCAAATGACAATGTTTTTCAATTCCATTTTCTCATCTCTCTTTACTAGTTTATAAAACTAAAACATATTTATCAACAACCTTGTTCAATTCTCAAAATACCTTTAACAATCTTTTTTGTAACCATATTAACTTTTCTACATATAGAGCCATGTGTATGTGAAAAATACATATACAAATAAAGTTTCACTACTTTTTCTCCACTCCTTATACATTTAATTTTGTTTTGTCTCACTTTATTACAATAGCTGGGATCTCTGATATTATGTTGTAATTAAAGATGATTGTTCTGTGTCTAATACCAAAGGAGGACTTTTTAACATTTACCATTTATATAAAGCTAACTTCATGTTCTTGAATACACAAATATTTTTAAGGTAGATTTTTTCCTTCTATCATCCATGGTTATTGAATTTTATTAAATGTATTTATTTTTCTATTGACATAATCATTATCATAAGATTTTATCCCTTTTCTCTTAAAATAGTGAATTGCACTGGTTGAGTTTGACATGTTAGGAAAACCTTGCATCTGGGAAAAAATACAAAAATAATCACATTGTATTATCCCTAAGGGCACTACTGGCTTTATATATTAACACTTTACTAGGAATTTTCATCTGCATTTGTTGGAAAGATGGTCCTGTGATCTCTTTATTGTGGCATGAAAGTTTTCCTGACTTTACAAAACACTTTGGGAACTATATCCACATTTTATTAATTCTTTGCAATATTTTATGTAATATTAATGTTATTCTTTCTTAAAATGTTGGATGAATTCCTCTGGGCCTGGAGTTCTTTGTGGAAAGTATTTTAATTAACTATCTGATTGTTTAGTAGATACAGTATTTCAAACAATTTGTTTATTTTATGGAGATTTTTAAACATATAGCATACATAATGTCATGTTCATAATGTCATGTCAGTATTTTTAATGTATAACATTTGATATAATGTCCATTTTGGAATTTTGCATATTGTTAATTTGTGTACACTTATTTTATTGATGTTTTTCTAGCAACTTTAATTTTCAAAGAAGTTTGGTTTGACTTATACTTTCTATTATGCAATTTGCTATATATCTTATTTTTTCTTCTTCTTATGTTCATTTGGTTTAATTTGCTAATGTTGTTCTAAATTGTTTTCTAAACAAACTTTATCTACATCCAACAAGTTTTTCTTTTTGTCCTCTTTTGGTTCTTTCTTGGACCATGGCTTACTTAGAAATTCACTGTTTAATTATCTAATATTTGCATGTGTTTTAATTACACTCATATTAATGGTTTCCTACATAGAAGGTTCATTAACAGTATCTGCATCCTTTTCTCTGGCCCCAGAAAGAACTGACATTGATGCTTGCCAGAATCCTCTCATAATAATGTCAAGAAATTTATAGGAGGAAATGGATCCATAATACATGTTTTGGATTGACTAAGTACATGCACAGTATTGTTAAGAATGTTTATTGAGTAACCGGTAATTAATGAGATAAAGCTACTCAGAATAATGAGAATTAAGCTTGTACCTGAGAGGGGACTGTGTAACCAGCACAATATACAACTAGAAGAAATATCCCTTTCCAAAGAGGCAAGCTTCTCCGCACTAAAAGTGGTTCCAAACACACTGCCCCATCTCTCTTTACCAAGAACATCCCAAGAGACATGGACATATGCATACTGTGCCTGAGATTCCTGCTGTGCTCCTACCATTCATGATGTATTGTAGGTCTTGTATCTTTTCCTAAAACTAAATAAACTTGGTGGTGGATAAAGGTTATTGCATCCTGTAATTTTGATTTACATTCAAACTGAAGAACAATGATTTTTGTCAAGTTGAATGAGCAGTTTGTTTAAATTTCTCCAGACTTACTTCATAGCCCACTATACTATGGAAACTGTGTTTCATGTGCGCTTGAAAACAATGTGTTGTGCAGTTTGGGGATTCAGAGTTCTATATGTCAACTAAGAGTACCCAGATTATTATGTATATCCTTCCAGAATATTTGTCCGCTTGATCTATTAGTATTAAGTAGGATGTTTTAGCCCTGGCTGGTGTGGCTCAGTGGATTGAGTGCCAGCCTGCGAACCAAAGGGTCACTAGTTCGATTCCCAGTCAGGGCACATGCCTGGGTTGTAGGCCAAGTCCCCAGTTGGGGCATGCAAAAGGCAACCACACATTGATGTTTCTCTCCCTCTCTTTTCCCTCCCTTCCCCTCTCTAGAAATAACTAAATAAAATTTTAAAAGATAATAAAATAAAGTAGGATGTTTTAAAAATCTCTTATTATGATTGTGAATATATATATATATTTCTACTTTTATTTCTGTCATTGTTGTGTTAGCTTTTATTATTGAATCTACATTATTAGGTACCTATATTTTGGGGGGGTATGTGTTAAATTATTCTAGTATACTGACCATTTTATCTTTATGAAATTTATATTTTTTAATATATGCTAAAGCCAAGCCCTATTTCATCTTGTATTTATAGAAAATATAAAGGTTTGGGGGAACTTTTTATTGCTTCTTTGGAGGCTGCTTGCATGATGTGTCTTTTTTCTTTACATTTTAACCTGCATTTTTGTTGTGAAAAGAGATTTGCCAAAGAACATACATGCATACCGGCATAGCCCATGGACACAGACAACCATATGGTGAAGGCTGGGGGTGGCAGCGGCTGGGTTGAGGTGGGTAAAGGGGGGTAAACCAGGGACATTTGTAACGCTAAAAAAGTGTCAACAATAAAAAAGCATGTGATTTCTGTTTTGCTTTAATCTGGCCATGTAATTAAGGTTAAAAACAATGATTTCATTTCTACTAAAAAGCTAGCCATTCATCTTATTGCTTCTTTCAAGGCTCTGTGTCTCAGTTTTAGAATTTTCTCTTTAGCTTTCAGCAATTTTGGCATGATATACCTAAATGTGGTTTTGTTGTAAGTATTCTTCCTTTTGAATGATTGGATAATCCATAGCTATGGTCCTAATCATTATAGCCTGATAAAGAGTTTCAAATAAATTGTTCTTAATTTTATAGTTCATGTTAAAAAAATTAATACTTTTTACTTTTTTACATCACTGTGCTGAAGTTACATCAGAAAAGGAGAGGAAAAAAGAAGGAAATGGATAAGAGATCTAACACTTGAAGGATATCTATTGCATAGCAAATATTTAAAATACATAAAAGCATTTAAATCCAAGAACTTATCCACATAGCACCAAATAAATGGGATTCTAGACATTATAGATTTCTCTTCCATGATGCTATTATTATGTTGACTATTCTGGGTAATCTTTTGAGAGAGACTGAATGATATTTCAAATAAGAAATTACTATTGAATTATGGAGGAGAAAATTGACCTGTAGAGATCATTTTATTTCTCATATTACTGAAGAATCAACCCACATACAGGGCAGAGAGCACCTAGCTAGGTAACCTCAGAGCTCTGGCTAGAATGGCAACTGATTCTTTGTCCTGTTCTATTTTTACAGTTACCCAAAGAAAACAAAGTGAAAAAGAAAGAGGAAAATCCTAGCATTAGGGTCTTGATAATTATTTCTTACATGGCAATAAGGTGTATTTAGCCTTTAGTCATGGCTTCACAGATTTAGCACTGTGTGTCTTAGTGTTCCAAATAAGGCCTATAGGAATGACCACACCTTAGAAAAATGAATGAGAACGTGGAACTGATAGACCCAACCGTGGCTATTTACCAGTGTTACAAGGAAGTACATGTGTCTGAGACACTCAATAGAAATTCTCCCCCTGCATAAAGCAAAATAAAACACCCAGTCTCTACTACCCCAGCCTCATTTCTGGACAGGCCCCCACAGACCATCTGTTATTAGTCACTGCCACATGCAAACGTGTGTGTCTGATTGCTGAGACATTGCTTGGACTTGACACAAGGCCCCTTGCAGATCTCGGAAGAGGTAGCCTCACTGAAACCTCTGGATGAGTTTCCAATTGTAGATATCATTTTCTTTGCTAGCTCTGACATTTCCAAATACCTCTCGCCAACTTGTGGCTGAATACTGGCTATCATGACAGATGCCTCACAAAGTGATGGATCATGGGGTGTCGAAATTCAGATTTTACAAAGTCTCTGGGGGTTGCCCAGGATACACATATGAATTAGCATCATTATAAAAACTAGCTAAGTTTATTAATATTTGATATTCAAAATAATATATGCAATTCACTAATGAGTATCAGTTTACAAAGCAATAAAGAATGTGATCTTCTAGAAACAGAGGCCTTCCCCTTGCAACTCTGTAATAGCCACCTTTCCACTTTAAGAACACATTATTATAGAAATTCAAGCAAATGTTGTGTTGTTGTTTTCAATCACTAATGCAACAAACAAATATTTATTTAGCATGTGACATATGCAAGATCCTATATTACCAAGTCCTGGGATACAACTTTTAACAAGACAGATGTGATTTCATCTGCGGTAAGAGTTCAGTGAAGTAGTATAGATACCATTATATTGGCCATCCTGAGACCTGGTTCTCCTTTTGGCTCTTGGACTAATGAACAGCACAGCACAGATCACTGCTCTTATGTTCATTACCAGGCACTTAATACCATACATGGTGGTAAGAGGAGGGCCTCATTTTTCACCAGAGAAACTGATGAGAATTGAGTCTTATTTCAAATCTCAGTTCTTCTGACTAGCTGTACAATCTTGAGTTTGCCCTAATTCCATCATCAGAAAAGTAAGAATAATAATAAGAATACTAACAAAAATAGGATCAATTTGGCAGGAATTAGAGTGGGGATTAGATGGAGTTCTACATATGAAGCACCTGGATCAGCACTAGGCGTACCGTGTTTGCTCAGTGTTAGCCATTACCGTTCTCTAATTAAAGCAGTTGTTATATCACCCACAATTTAATTCAGCACACACTCACTGAGACTTGGCAATGTTTCTGGTGCATATAAAATAAGACACAGATCTCCCCTTGGAAATAAGTTCATTTAATACATCATATTGTGATTAAGAGAAATAGAGATATTTGCATTGTTGTGTATGTGCAAAAATATGCGTGATAAATAGTAATAAATATACTATGAAAGGCATGCATTTAAGCTAGTTTTCCTAGATGGATAAATTACTATAATTCTAACAGATAAAATTATCCATGAGAGAAGGATGTGAGGTATATCTCAATGCAGTCCCCGAACACACTTTCTCTCATACACACAGGCTCACCTGCCCACATTACATACACACAGTCGTACTGCAAACTAAGATTAGGTTACACACGGAATTTACATCTCAACACCATCCCACTTTTCCCACGCCAAGCAGTATGGATGAAAAGGAACATACAGCTGTAATCAGACTTGGGTTTGACTCCCGGACCCTATTACGTAGCCTCCTTTTCCCCAGTCCTAACTAATCTATTCGCTCGTTTCCTCACTGTGAATAAGTTATTGGTACAAAATGCTATTACAAACACCTGTGCATGTATAAGACTGGATCGAACGGAGGTAATTTTCCAGAAACATAGCTCAGCAGACCCAAATAGCAGGCTGAAGGCTCTCCTATAACTTTGGAAAAATATAAAACCCATGTGAGATTCAGTTCCCAAGCAGCAAAATTGAGCTAAAATTTAATAATATCTTTATTGCTGCGTTGTTTGGAGGATTTTAGCCTTACTCAAAGATATTCTGTGAATATTCACTGAATACCTAAAGGTGAATTTCAGATACTAAGATGGGATCAGTAATCAGGACCCCCCAAATCCCTGATGGTTGTGAGCTGACATTCCACCGGTAAACTATGTAAAGTGCAATCCTAAAATGATCAACCTGAAATATCAGCTGCTATCTCCTTTAGCATTATTGCCACCATGATTTCAAGGTCATTCCTATTGTCTCAGAAAGATTTCTCCTTTGTATAAATGTTGGGTAAGTGGGTTGGAAAAGAAAAGGTGTGCTTTGTTTGCAAAACACAGAAGGAGAGAACAATAAAGGATGCAGATGGGAAAACTATGGATCAAAAAGATAAAAGCAAAATAAAATTAATTCAATGAATTTAATTGCAGTTGGCAATACTTTTTCTCCTGGCAAATATAAGTTTTCAGAAAAGATTATTTACAAACTATTTTCTTTTGTGACAGTTCATTTTTTCCCCTTGAAGCAAAACTGAAGAATATGAGAACACGGGTATGAGGAGTTCTGTGTTGAAAACTAGTCCTAAACTTGTTGTTGGGCCGATCAACAGACCCTTTGTGACTCATTGGCGAACCTCTCATCTGCCCTGGGCCAAGCAGGGGGAGGCGAGGGAGGCAGGGGCTGTGGTCCTGCCAGGAGGTAATGACCTGTCTTCTTAGCGGCTCATGTTCCCAAGGACTTTCCACCCAGCTCTAGCTGTGGGACAAAAGGCTACAGTCCCTGAAACCAAGCAGGATGGCTCCCAACAGTCACTTGGACTGAGATCAGGGGAATAGGGAGGATGGGGCATGTGGGCCATGCCATTTTGGTCAAAAATTGCTAAACACAGTGCGATGTGGTCGGGTGAATTCATAAGTCACCCATCTTCAAATGGGCAAACATTTTTTGAACGAGTCTTTAAAAAAATTCACTGAAGCGGATCACAGCCTCTCACAACAATGCCAGCTGATGATACAGGTGGGTCCTGAGAACACTCACCCAGCTGAGAAAGCCCGTACTACAAGGGGCCCACCCTCCAGAAGATAATACGGTTTTTATAGGTTCTCCTCACACTGGATGTATTAACAGACAAAATGTTTGATTGCTGACATGTGTCCATTTAGAAGAACAACCTGTAGCATTTGACTGAATGTTGTCCTAGGGAAATTGCTCATGGCTTCTCACACAAAACAGGTGATAAATTCTGCTGTGTTTGCAAAACAAAATCAGAGAATCATAGGGGAATTAGTTTTCTTCTAGACCCTCTCACCACTAAACCAAGCATAGCCATAAATAAGTGCAAGTATAAAAAATGATGAGGGAAGACCTCTTCTGGAATATTTTCCCCCTTAATCAGTCTGCCAACAAATATAAATGCCTGTTCTCCAAGCCTGAGTAGCAGTTAACCCACAGAAGTAGAGTTCTAATGGAAGGTTTTGACTTTGCCCACATTGCTCGAATTCTAATAGGTGATGACAATGAGCTGAGTCTTTTGATGACATAGATTGTTTACCTAAGGTCCTTCCACCAACAACTTGTGTTACATAGAGTTGCATAATGTGGTTTGCAGCTCTGTTGTCAAAAAATATAAAATACACTGTCCACAGTTGTTAGTAGTTTCCAAGCAAGGACATTGTTAAACATATTTCATATTAATATAGCTAGCTCAGTGGCAATTTTCTCCTAGTAAAGAAATATGGGGTTCCTGAAAGGTTTAAGTAAATAATCCTGAGTGCACTTGGAATATTCACAGGTCATGCATTGAACTTTCTCTCCTTGTATCTTAATAACCAAACAATACACTCTGTCCCTAATTACAGAGCATTTTTTATGGTGATTCCAGTAGGTTATTTTTTTTAAGGAGGTACTATATTAGGAAATTTATAATGCAGAGAGATACATCTACTTTATACACATTTGGCTAGAAATTTTTAAGCAAAGTTATAAGGTGGAATGTGATTACTCCACTCTACACGGTGAGCTATTGCTCAGAAAATGTTAATGATAATCAATTAAAGATTAGATACTTATGAGAAATTTAGTGGTGTGTTCTTAAGAAAAACAGAAGTTTCTCTGTAACTGTAGTATGGAGATAAATAGTTACCAGGTCTCTAGAACCATGGAGTAAACTAACCAGCTACCAGAATTAAGAAGATGTTTCTTTGGCAATGCTATCTTTCTCTGGTAGGTGCATCCTGCTGAGTTGATGGCTTTCTCCTAAAGTGCTCATCATTAGGCACAGCAGAAAGCGGGGTGTTCAACTGGATGGACCATTGGCCAGTTCTGGTGTGTAAATTTCTACTTGGAATTTACATAACTTTTCAGATTCTAAAATCCAATAGGACTTCCTCTGTTCTCTAAAAGTTAAATCGACCCTTTGACCAGGAGAGACAGACTTCTCTGCTGAAAAGGAATGTGTGCTCCGAAGAAGAGGAAAGAAAAGCTATATGGCCTGGGGAGTGTGTTCTCACATTATTAGTGGTTTTAACCATATATTTTTTCCCCAAAGAGTTTTTGTTGCTGTTTGTTTTATACATCATGTATTTTAAGACTGATTTGGATTTCACTAGTCAAATATATACAACTGAGTATTTAGCCCAATTTCTGAAACTTCAGAGAGAATATATGCCATCCAATATGACTATCAAATGAACCACAACAACGCTCTACTGTCTATTGGAGAATGTGTAGACTTTGTCAGGGAAACAAGAAAATGAAGGAAAACTAAAGTGTTGAGATTATGATATTCATATTAAACTCCAGTATTCTCTATCAAGTAGCCATATATTTTCTGGTGATTAAAACTGAAAATGAGAAGCAGAATCTTGCATCCCGATGCACTGCAGATACATAAACTATTATATAACAGATATAGCATCAATGGTATTTTTAAAAGAAAAAAAGCATAGTAATAATGACAGGGTACTTGACAAAAATTGGATATTTAAGAAGGCAGGCAGTAAATGTTGATCCAATCAATGTTTTTATGAAATGAAACATAAAATCTAAGTCTTTGAAGGATCTGAACAGTTATCACCACCAAACCCCTCACCTGGAATATGAATTCCTTTGCAACATGTGTTCATTTAATATTCACTCTGACTTACTCTGATTTCTTTTCTACAAAATTTTAATCTATTATCGAGAAACACTATTCTGTAAAGGATTACCTACGTACACAACTAACTGGTTTCTTGTTGAGATATCTCTATTGTAATGAAATTGTGATGTATTTATATATTTGTAAAGATGTTTTAAATTCTCATTCCTCTTTTTTAATACTTTATTTATTTATTTTTAAACAGAGGTGGAAGAAGGGAGAAAGAGAAGTAGAGAAACATCACTGTGTAGTTGCCTCTCATGCATCCCCTACTGGGGACCTGACCCATAAACCAGGCATGTACCTTGGCTGGGAATCGAACCATCTACCCTTTGGTTCACAGGCCAGTGCTCAATCCACTGAGCCACACCAGCCAGAGCTACTATTTATATTGAGATACAGTTGATTTCCTTGTGGCTCTTGATATAAATGTGTCTGCCCTTCAGGACCCAGGGAATAGCTCTAATCCCCCTGTATGACATACATCCATTTTTTCTGAGTGTTCATTATGTGTCAAGTATTGTTTAGTTAGTGGGATTAAAAAAAAAAAAAGCACCAGAATAAGTAAAATGAGCCCTTTCCTCTGCTGTACTCTCATGGGGTCCATCCAGGGCCTTCTATTGACAGTGTCTAATTTTCTGCCTATAAGCAGGGGAGTTGAAAAGCTCCAGCTATCAATTCACAAAGCAGGGCAAACAAAAGTGGATTTGAAGTAAAAAGCAATAAATTGATAACTGGCACAGATGGAAAAGAAGAGTAAGAAAAATCAAGAGAAGAATCAGGAGAAAATCAGTTCAGGCCAAGGCCAGGTCAGACAAAGTATATATCCAAAGAGAGAATGAACATAAAATATATCTCAATGATAAAATATATGATGGGTGTTAGCTTTAGTCTCTGAGACCAATGTATATTGAAAAGGATATGAACTTTGGAAATTGTGAAATAAGATTGAACTTACATTTGAATCTCACCTGTACCACTTACTATATATGTAGTGAAGAAGTTATTAATTTACTCCCAATTTCAGATTCTTCCTCGTAAAACGTGGTAAATAATATTGTGTCTCCTAATATTGGTGTGCCTATCACAGAATTTAATATACAATAGCTACTATATATGAAAGGGGACCCCCAAAATGGAATTATCTTCTGGAGGGTAGGCTCCTAGCAGTACAGGCTTCCTCCACGAGGTGAAAGTTCTAAGAAATCATCTACAGCATTGTGCCAACTAGCGTTGTTGTGAGAAGCTGTATTCAGCTTTGGTGAATTTTTGTTTTTGAAGATTCTTTCAAAATGTTTGCTCATTTCAAAATGAGTGATTTATAAGCACACCTCCCCACATTGTGCTGAGTGCTCAGCAGTTTTTGACCAAGAATGGCATGACCCCCATGCTTCACCCTCCCCATTCACCTGATCTTGCCCCAAGCAACTTTTTTTTGTTTCCCTGGTTTGAAAAAAGTCCTCAAAGGGAAACATTTTGCCAATGTGGAAGAAGTGAAATAAAAAACGACAGAAACACTGAAAGGCATCAAAATTTACAAGTTCAAAAACTGTTTTGAGCAGTGTAGAAAATGTCTCAATAGGTGTATTGCATCAAATGGAGAGTACTTTGAAGGTGACCAAAGTTTAAACATATAAGAAAAAATACACAATTTCAAAAAGTAAATTCCACTTTTTTTGGTTCCCCTCTCATAAATGACACGTCATTGTTTAACATTCTAGTAGAAAAAATTTCTTCCCCACTTACCCTTCATTTGCGGTGAAGAACACCCATCACGTGTTTATTCCTGTCCTTCTTTATTACCTGAGTAAAAATTCATCTGCTCTGTCTCACTCTGCCACCATCTTGCACACATATTCCACAGCCATTAATCACAAAGGATCAAAATTATGAGGCAGAATCAATGAAAGTAAATTATTAGATACTATAGAAGTGTTGACTGCTACACTTCTTATTTTCTATTACAATCTTCAAAATAGAAAGAATGTCTGTACAAGAATCTTCCACTTAATATGGAAGCTATCATAAAATTATGTTTCCTGGATAAATGTTTTATTACTTGCCACAGATACATGTTGCAGCCAAGATACTCCTTTTATCGTCAGTGCTCCAGGTTCAATACTTCAGAGGATGACATTAATTCTGTAGAGTACATAAAACACTTTGTAGAGAAAAACTAATTTTTATATTTCAAGACTCCTCATGGATTTACATTCTTTCCTTGGTCAATGGCATTCAGTGATTACCCTGACCTCTGAATGACTGTATCATTTTGGTTGAAGCTGAGGGGGAGATGAGAAATCACCTCACTATGGCTCACCTGTTCAGGGAATTCTTTGAGAACTCCATCAAAATATTTCAGTGCCCCCAAATGTCCCAATCCAAATCCCATGACAGGGTCGGTGATTCCTTTCTGCCACCATTCAACTTTACTCAACAAGAAATTTTCTATACTCAGGTACAAACTTATTTTAAAGTGGATTAGTTATTAAAATATAAAATTAATTATTTTTAAGCCCTCATTTTTTTCCCTTCACAGCACAGGCAATGCAGACTTTACCTTAATATATCCCTTGATTTAGTAGAAGTAATTTCTTCCTTCTTTTGTCTTAGAAATACTTTACATCTGATGTCACATTATATTTTTCCTTTCAGTGCAATTAAGGGGCCTATATCTCTCAATACCAGATTATAAATGTTTAAGGCATTTACTCCTTGATTTGCTCATACAGTTTAGCATTGTATTAAACATCTTATACAGGAGGCAGAGCGAATGAGTGGTGAATTGAATTGATCTGAGACAAATCACTTTTCATAGCAATAAACATGGATCCTCGATAGAGAAGTGACCTACAAGAAAGCTAATATAAACCATTTTATAAGGCTTTAGCCCTGACCATAGCTACCTCTTACCCCAGAGATGGTTAATTTTGTATGTCAACTCTACCAGGCCATTAGGTGACCTGATGTTTGCAACAGAAAATAAGTAAATACCTTCCCCTTACTCCCATCCCCATGGAATTACCAAGGCCAAACACTATTTGATTAACCAGAATTAGAGAATAACAATTGAATTTTGGTCTCATTGTGCAAATAGGACCAAATAGAACCCGTGTAAATAAAGAATCTGAGACATTACTGGTAAGCAGGAAAGCACCCACAATTACACTGCAAATCACGTAATGAAATAGTTACAATGATCAAAAACAGTTACGCAAATTTATCTTGTGCTTTACTTAACATCATTACCTTTTGGAAAAGTTTTGCTTCTTCCATAAGAAACTACATTACGAAAATACCATGAAACTTCCCAAGTGCCTCAAGGAGTGTGCCCTTTGTGTATCCTTTCAGCAGAACATTAGAAAATGAAGTGGATGGTATCAAACTGAGGGGAGCCCTGTGGGTGCTGGAAGCCAGTCCTGGAGGGACAGAAAAGACATTAGCTCTATTCAAAAGGTGACTGTATTTTGAAGGAGAGGAATATTGCCTCAAGTCCTAACACTAAGCCACAGAACCAAAAACCAGATGCAGTCTTTTGGGAAAATGCAAGCCATGCCAGTAGAATACGTTGACATAGAATCCAAGGATTCACAGATTTGGATTCACCAGTATTTCCTGAGTATGATTCAAATACTCTTTGGAGTAATACTATTTTAACATGGAAGTCATATGTAACTATGTAACTCATGAAAAATAGTCTTTCTGTGAAGTACTAAAAGACCCTCAGTAGGTTTTGCCAAAACCACGTGGTTTGTATAAGGATTGATGGAAAGAATAGAGGGCAAAGCATCATTAAGAGAAAAGGGAACCCTAGTGCATTGTTTGTGGGAACCAGACTGGTGCAGCCACTATGGAAAACAGTATGGAATTTCATCAAAAAACTAAAAATGAACCTCATCCTTTTGATACAGCAATTTCACTGCTGGGACTATACTCTAAGAATCCTGAAACACCAGTTCAAAAGAACCTACCTTTTACAACAGCATGGATGGAACTGGAGAGCATTATGCTTAGTGAAATAAGCCAGGCAGTGAAAGACAAATACCATATGATCTCATCTATAAGAGAAACTTAATGAGGAAAACAAACAAATGAGTAAAATAGAACCAGAGGCATGGAAACAAGGAACAGACTGACAGCAACCAGAGGAGGTGGGGGGATATAATGGGAGAAAGGAGGGGAAGGGTCCAGTCAAGGAACAGATATAAATGACCCATGGGCATGGACCACAGGGTGAGGATTGAATGTGGGAGCTCAGGGGTGAGAAACAGGAGAGCAGTTGGGGAAAAATTGGGACGACTGTAATAGAATGACATTAAAAAAAAGGAAAAAGAAAAAGATTGGAATTGTTATAACCTGGAATTATTCCTTTGTTGTTGCTCTGGCTGTAGTTTTCTCTACATAGCCCCACAATGAAGCAGAATTCCTTTACCACCAAGTTTCTTGATCAAAAAAGAATAACAAACTAAGGTAATTTGCATCTCGTCATAAAATGGAGTTCTTCCAGATCTTCAGCAGTGTTTATTTCACTCCCGATGCAGACTTGTTTGGCTTTCTGCAATGTCAGGATAAAGAGTTAACTTCCCAAACTCTTTTCTCATGTTAAACCTTCTAACACCGTGAGTCAACTTGCACTACGACCTATGTCCAAAAATGAGAACATACTTTAACCTGCTCACCTTTCAATGCAAAACTGATTTCATTAACAATGTAATCATGGATATTAAACTACATTATATATCGCTTTCAATAATTCAGTGGTCCTTAATTTATTTTTCTTTTTTGTTTCCCTTTGCTAAACAAATACCAGTCTTGTGTAGAGGACTTGATATCACCCGCAAGCTCAGTGAGTGGGATGTGCTGATGTGTGTGGCTGTTGATAGTACGTGCTGGCCAAACACAAATAATGAAAGTGATAAAAAAAATACTTTCTAATTTGGTGAAGAAGCTATTTTTACTCCATTTTATGTTGCTGCCCCTTTCGACAAATATTCGTTGACTGTAGAGACTTGGGTTTATTTCTGGGCTCTCTGCTCTGTTCCATTGGTCCATGTGACTGTTTCTATGCCAGTACCAGGCTGTTTTGATTACAGTGGCCTTGTAGTATAGTTTAGTATCAGGTATTGTGATCCCTCCTACTTTACTTTTCTTTCTCAAAACTGCAGCAGCTATTTGGGCTTGTTTATGGTTCCATATAAATTTTTGAAGTGTTTACGTACCCTAATGTTCGTAGCAGCACAATTTACAATAGTGAAGTGCTGGAAGTAACCTAGGTGCCCATCAGTAAATGAATGGATCAAAAAACTATGGTACATTTACACAATGGAATTCTATGCAGCAGAAAGAAAGAAGGAGCTCCTACCCTATGAGACAGCATGGATAGAACTGGAGAGCATTATGCTAAGTGAGATAAGCCAGGCAATGAAAGACAAATACCACCTTGATCTCACCTTTAACAGGAATCTAAACATCAAAACAAACAAACAAGCAGAATATAACCAAAGACCCTGAAATAGAGAACAGGCTGACAGAGACCAGAAGGGAGAGAGGAGGAAATTTCAGGGGGAATTTCGGGGGAGAATGGGAAGGGTTTATAGGAACAAATATAAAGGACACATGGACAAAAACTAGGGGGGTGGAAATGGGAGGAAGGTGATGAGGGGTGGGTGGATGGGCTGGAATGGGAGTAAAGGACAGAAAACTGTACTTGAACAATGATTAAAATAAAATTTAAAAAAAGAAAGAAAGAAAAAGAATACTTTCTAATTTAAGATGAGAAGAGATTTCTTTCAAAGCTGATTATCCTGTTCCTCTTTTCTTTGAAGTCATTTCCAGTCATTGCTGGGTGGGGTGATTAGAATTGATTATTTAAATAGGACTTTATCTTTAGAGGTTGCATTTAGGGCAAGATGGGTACTGGATATTATCTTGGTAATGGAAGTTCTCCCCCAGGGTATTAGAGTTGTCTTTCAGAGTTGGTCAAGTGCCATGATAAATACTCTAACTACATATTGTCCACTATGATATCAAAAGATGAGAACTTGACATAGAAAGATGATAATTCACACTTGCCACAAACTAATGCAGTTTCAGCTCTCTTGAAGCCCTGAGTTCATCAGATGGTGCTTCGGAGAGACTGTCTCAATAGATCCAAATTGTTCCTTTTTTATTTTCTGTCCTGCACAGATTGTTTGTTATCTGAGCAAGAATCACACGCAGGTAGGAAAAGAATAACTTATCAGAAATGAGAAACTGATTTGTGGATCCAGAGGCTCAACTGTTCCCATATGTGCTCAGCTTCTGAGTCATTCTGGTTCACAGGAAATCAGCAAATCTCTTTTCACAGCAATTTTCAGAGCCATTTGAAGGTATCTGGGAGACTCAAAGCTGCTATGAGCATGCATGGGAGGCCAGCTCGTAGGGAACAGAAATATGAACTCTGAGTGGGAGTCAAGAGGGATAAAGCAGGAAGCAGTTTGTGGTGACATTGTCATTTATCCCCTTCCTTCAGTGGGCAGATAATTTTGCTTCAAATGGGAAAATAGTATATTTCAACATTGTCAAGAATAGTTATCAACCAGTTTACGTGCAATCTGAGTTATTCACAGTGATTTCCCTTTTCCAGGCACTGGTAAATGTAGATAATCAATGTTACCCATGGCTACAAATAGTTTTCTTAAAAGACTGTCTTCCTTTTTCAACAGATTGTCAAACTACCAAACAGGAGTGTTCAATGTTCCAGAAATAGCACTTACTTGACTAATTGCAGATCCACTTTCTAGGCATCAGTGATCTTAGAAAGTTGCAATGCCTGTGGTATTTTCGTTTTCTTCCAAAGAAAGCCGTAGAACATCCCAGGGTTCATTAAACAAGTTACCTGCTTGTTTTACAGCACTTAGCAACTACCCTTTCTTTCTTCATGCAATCCAGGATTGTTAGTATTAAGTGCATGTCTTAGGGATGAAAGGACTAATTTGTAAGTCTATTAATTTTTTAAAAATGAGCAGTAAAACCATATAAACATGCATGTATATAGATATGTATATAGACATAGGTATATAAAATAAAGTAATTAAAAGATAATTGGAAGAGTGGCTCACAAATATATTTATAAAGGTATTAAGAATCCAATAACTCATAAATAATGGAAGGAATATCATTTGGCTACAGCACAGAACATTTAATGGCTTCTGTTTTCTTTCTCAGATTGAATAACTTCTCAGAAATGACTCTGCGGTTCTGATACTTTTTCCCCCGTATAATGATATACCCATCATTCTAATATTTACAGACCTCAGTTATATAATTTGAGGTAATTTCAGTACCTCTATAAGAATAACCTTTGTTACTGTGTCTCCAAGGTTGAAATTAACAGGCAGAACTACGGTCTTAGACAAATTCAAAACCATTAAAAAACCTATGCAGAATAACAAATCACAACCATTATAAATTTTACCTAATTCAAGACCTATCAAAAAAGGTGTGCTTTCTATTACATGATTGATTAAAGTTTGCACAGGATTAAATGTTGGGGAGTGAGTTGGAGAAAGACAGTACCATATGATTTCACTTATGTGTAGAACCTAATGAGCAAAATAAACTAACAATAGAAACAGACTCACATATACAGAGAACAGACTGACAGCTGTCAGAGGGGAGAAGGGTTGGGAGATTGATTGAAAAGGTGAAGGGATTAAGCAAAAAAAAAAAAACCCTAAAAAACTCCTAAACACAGACAATAGTAAGATGATTTCCAGAGAGGAAGGGGGGTGAGGGGAGGTAGACAAGGAAAAAGGGGAGGTAAATGGTGATAGAAGGAGACTTGACTTGGTGTGGTGAACACACAATACGATATACAGATGATGTATTATAGAATGATACACCTAAACCTATATAATTTTATTAATAAATATTACCCCCAATAAATTCAATATAAAAGAGTGAAGGTAAAAAATCAGAATATTTAAATTTTCTCAAAACACTTGGTGGAAGTGTTTCAGAATTAATGCTAAGAAAAACACATCAACACATTTAAAAGAATAAAGAAGTTATGGGAAATCACAAAAGGAAAGGCACCTATGTCAAGTATGTGTTTGATTATACCTGTTTGCTAAATTTCTCTCCATCAAGAAATGTCTTTTTACTCAGTTCTCCAACTAACTTAATTTTCTTAATGTTAACATAGTTTGATCAAATAATTAAGTCAAAAATTGTGGGAAAGATTAGCAACCAGAAAATGGGGTTTGTTGGTTACCCCAACAGTGAAGATGGCTGGCCTTGAAGGATGGCCCATTCACAGACTGAGGGTGATGACAGACACGAATGAATCCCAGTTGAATTGTGGGCATCCAGGGGGTATTGGGACACTACAGGACGTCGACACAGTAGAAAAACAGGGAAGAAAATAATGAAATGGTCCAGAAGGAAAGAAAAAGACAACCGGTAAAGTATTGCCTTTTTTTGAGAAAATGTTAGCACCCTATTTGCAACAAAAGTCATTAATTGTTTTGGTACCATTAAGATGCTAAAGTGGAAATTAACTTATCAGAGTTAAACAAAATTCATAAAATTGATCTGTATTACTTTTGGCCAGTTTCATCAGTCAAGTGGAAAAGGGAAAATAAAAGACAACATTTTAAAAAGAGAAATTTAAAATATGTCCCACATCCTGCTCATCTGCCTTCTTTCAAAATTAACAGTGAAATGGAAATCCAGTCACAGAATCTCTAGAACTAAGTGAGTTTAAATTAAAAAATAAAAACTCAGAACAGCCAAGATTATTTAGAAGTTTTACACAACACACATGATTTATCACAACATTAATACTTAAAACACTATTGCATTGCCTTAATAATAGAGAAATGAAAAAGGGAAAATAACAATCTAGAAATAGCTTCACATGTAGGCGGTCGCCTGTTTTAGAATGAAACCTTCACTACTATTGGGGAAAAATGATCTTAATAAGTGATAGCAGGGGGACAAAATAAACTGAATACACTCTGTTATTTGCACTGTACACACAAAAATATTCCTCAGGAATCATACATTTAAATGTGACAAAACAATACAACTTCTAGAAAAAAAAAACAGCACATCTCAACATTGGAGTAAAGAGCTTGAAAAAAATCACTAATCCTAAAATTTTAAAATGTTAATATATTGCACTTAAACACTTTGGTATAGTAAGTCCTCACTTAAAATCTTTGATAGATTTTTGGAAACTGCAACTTGAGGCAAAATGATAAATAGGGAACCAGTTTTGCCATAGGTTAACTGATATAACTAAGAGTTGATGTCCTATGACATATTTCTGGTGACAAAAACATCACCTAACTTCTAAATAAAGACCCAAAACTCTTTTAATATTAAGCATTAAAATAAATGTGATTTTATACATTTAAGAAAGATTAATAAAATAAGAATTCTTTTCCAACCTGCTTATTCTACTTCAGGGTTTTGGGTGGTTGGAACCTCTCCTTGCAGCTCAAGGCTCAAGGTGGAACCCACCCTGGACAGCAGGGCCTCTTACCCCACGGCCACACTCATGGGAACTATTTAAACACATCAACTCACCTAACATGCACAACTTTGAGATGTGGGAGGAAACCATAACACCCAGAGAAAACCCACACAGACATGGGAGATCATGCAAACTTCACAGAGTAGCCCCAACTGGGAACTGGTATTTTCCCTCATCAATCTTATAATGGAATAGCTTTATGAAACAATATTATTCTAGGACTTGATATAAAATGAAGTCTGTCTGGAAAAAGTCCAGCCATTGTTAGTGTAATGAGAACAGTTTGCATGACATTCATGTAAGCTGGCAGCCGGAAAGAGTGGACTGGGATACACATATGTGAACAATGATGACTTCACTGTACTAGATGCCATTGAGTTGAGTGCATGTGTACTGTGTTGTCTTCACACTCAAAAATGACTGAGCTAGTAGAACAAAGAATCTGCATCAAATTTTACAGTAAGCTTGCAACTATTCAGGTGGTTCAGAAGGCTGAAGCTATAGGCCACTCGTGATTGGCAGCTTCATCACAACTATGTGCCCACTCACACATCACATCTGGTGCAGTTTTTGGTGAAACATCAAATCACCTAAGTGACTCTGTCCCTCACAACACAGATTTGGTACCCTGTGACTTCTGGCTTTTTTCAAAAACAAAATCACCTTTGAAAAGGAAGAGATGTCCGACCATCGATGAGATTCAGGAAAATATGACAGGGCAGCCGATGGCGATTGGGAGAACTGTGTGAGTTCTCTAGTGCCTACTCTGAAGGGGACTGAAGTGTCACTGTCCTATGTACAATGCTTCTTTTATCTGGTATCTTCTTCAATAAATGCCTCTATTTTTCATACTATGTGGCCGGATATCTTCTGGACAGACCTTGTCCATTTGTGTATTATCTCCAATAAATTATTCATATCCATAATGTATATAAAATAATGTGTATTTTAAAAATGCAAACAACCCAAATAAAAATTAGACTTGAATGGACATCACAAAAACTAGACGTGTAAAAAGCCAGTTAACACATTATGTTAATTCATCATAAAAGCATAAATTAAAACCTCAATTTGGTATTACTACACACCCACTGGAATGGCTAAAATTAAAAGTCTGACTATACCACATATTGGCAAAGATGTGAAGCAACTACAGTTCTGTCACCTTGTTGACTGAAGCTTAAATTGCTAGGGACACACTGGAGAAGTATTTGGAATTATTCACTAGAGCAAAACATGTGCCCACTATATGACTCATCAACACTACTCTTAAATACACATACAATTAAAAGGAGTTCATATGTTCATAAGAAATTAAAAGTGCCCCAAATAACCATTCAAGTAATAACTTAATGCAAGATCATCCAAATTAACTTTTCTTAAGAGCCAAAAATTGAATACAACCAAATTTTCTTTGACAACAGAATATTTTTAATATGTGATGTCACAATATATATGATAATATAATTTAGTGGGTGGATTAAAAGAAGGTTATTATGCAAAAAATAGAAATGATATATAAGCAACAATCACTGAGAAAACTTAAAATAATAAGAAATAATAAAATATCTGGTGATGAACTTAAAAAACGACACAATAAGTACATTAATAAAAATGTATAATACTATTGGAAGACACAAAGAAAAACAAATGCTAAGATAAGGTAAACCATGGTGTATATTGACTGGTTCACATAATACAGTTTCCCCATTATATTATATTAACAAATGCAAATAAAGATACCAACAAAATTTACTTCTGTAAAATGATGAGTTTATTCTAACTTTTATATAGATATATAAGTAAAGAACAGATGGGTAAGTATGGACCTAAAGAATATTGAGAGAGCTAGCTTTCATACTTATTAAAACATATTTGAAAGCTGAAATAATTGAAACAAAATGGCACCAGGTAAGAAATTAAAAAACAAATCAATGCAAAAAGCAAATTGTTCAAGAAATATAGGGAGGGTAATGGTGGAAAACGGGAGAAGGGACTAGTCAGAGAACATGCATGAATGACCCACAGACATGGACAACAGTGAGGGGATTGACTGAGGAAGTGGGGCGCAGGATGACAAAGGGGAAAAATTGGAACAACTGTGTAGAATAACAATGAAAAATTTAAAAAAGATAATAAGAAAAATAAATATATAAAAATGCATGTAGAAATCTAGTCTGTGATAATGATGGGATTTCAAGTCAGTGGCAAAAAGATGGATTATTTAATAAATGGTTTTGGGGAAAGTGTCAATCATTGGCAGTTACAATTGCATTTCTACATCATGTCTGACAACAAAATCATTTCCAGAAAGAAACAAAAGCCAAATAACAGGGTTAGGATAATATAGTCAAAAATTTAATAATTTTGAGTGAGCTTTTTATGTGCAATAGAAATAATTCAGCATTGATAAACATAATATCTGTTCAGTTTGTTGTATTAAAATAAAAGAGAAATCTACACAGCATACACACTAGATAAACAATCTTGAAAGAATAAATTTGGTGAATAATTTAGAGCTCATACCAAATGCTTGGGGAAACATCAAAACAAAATGAGACCTCTTGGATACCATCAGAAGAAAAATGTCTAAAACCAAATAGAAAAATGGGTGCAAAATGTAAATTAAGAGCTCATAGAAAATGAAAAAGAAATGGCTTCAAAAATATGAAAAGCTACTTAAACAGCTTCATAAAAAGACAATGAAGACAATGTCTTTAGCAGAAAAATATGGAAACACACTATAACTAATATTCTGAGAGAGATAGTAAAAAAATTACATAAATTGAACAACAGAATATTCTATAAAGGAAAATTATGATAACAAGAATAAGCTGTTAGAAATTTACTATACGAGAGCAGAAATTCTATTTTATTTTATTTTTTTAAGACTTTATTTATTTATCTTTAGAGAGGGAAGGGAGGGAGAAAGAGATAGAGAGAAACATCAGTATGCGGTTGCTGGTGGCCATGGCCCGCAACCCAGGCATGTGCCCTGACTGGGAATTGAACCTGTGATGCTTTGGTTCACAGCCTGCGCTCAATCCACTGAGCTGCGCCAGCCAGGGCTGAGAGCAGAAATTCTAAAAAATATAATAAACACTGGAACATTGAAAAAAATCTGTAAAACAAAAAGACAAAGAAATAGTTAGAAAGACATACTAATTAGAAAATAAACACAAAATGTGATTAATAAGAATTCTAGAAAGAGAGAGCTAGAAAAATTGAGAGAAAAAGCTACACATTAATTAAATAAGCAGAGTTTTCCATATCTAAAAGTACACAAATATTCAAACAGAAAGGATCTGCAGAAATCTTACAAAATAAATAAAGAGACCTGTGTTATGTCACTTGGAATCTTAGAAAAGCGGAGATTAAAGTTTCTAAATATTTGCAAAAAAATCAAGTTTTCATCTCAGAAAATACCAAGACCAGAAACTACATCATTTAGAAATAATGCTTTCAAAATTCTGAGGGAAAATAATTTTGATTCTATGATACTCTTTTCAGTAATTAACAACAATCGAATGTGAGTGTAGATTTAAAATAATTAAATGTCTTTGCTGTCAGAGGTGCCAATATATCTGTGTAAACTGTGCATTACAAATATTTAAGCACCAACGTTCACATAGAATGAAAGGTGTATGAAATATCTGGAATTTTTAAAATTAAATTTATTGTGGGGATAATAGTTAATAAAATTATATAGGCATTAAGTGTACAATTCTACAGTACATTTCTATACCAAGGTGATTCTATTTCCACTTACCCTTTTTCATAAAGTCCCTGGAGAGTGGATTCAAGAAGCTAAGATATGAACTTAAGAGAGAAAGAAGACCTGTGGTCTGAGAAACCATAGCTCCCACCTGGCAGAGAGGAAAAGAAATACCCAGGACTGTGCATAAGGAGAAGCTGTAAGTCAAGGATATGTGTTGTCCATTAAGTCTAGAGAAAAACAAGTTCATACTGGACAGGAAAATAAAAGTTTTAAAGTTGCTTTTTTTCTTTTTTCTGTAGAAGAAACATTGAATTTGTTGATTCCCAGATGTGTTTTTATTATTTAGTGACAAGTTTTATAAGTACCGAGGACAATCTGGTAATAAATTAGTCATAAGGACATTGATGGCTAATAAAATGAATAATGGAAACAATGATTAACTTTGGAGAAAATAAAAAGATTACAAGGAAAAAAGTACATAATTCATGGTTTTACTCTCAAGAATATTTGTCATACTCAAAATTTAATGCTCAATATTAATTAAACTGAAAGTAGTATATTGAGAAAAGGAGGAAAGGGGAAGTGTATGTGACTGCCAAATCCTTATGCCCATGATAGGAAATCAAGTGACAATATCCAGAATTGAAGAGCCAAATGTACCATTTGTTAGTACACTGTCTGAAAAGTAAACAGAATAAAAGTAAACAGGAGAAAGAGCTAAAAGACTTGAGCATGACTGACTTTGAGAAGCAGAAATCAGAATGGGTAGGAGTGAAAAATGTATATGTATATACAGTACTTAGGTGCATAAAATTAAAAAATGGAAAATGTGCATATCACATTATTTTCAAGTAGCGAGTTTAATCATTTTGCTGAAATGAATCTTTCTATTTTTAGGTTTAAAGAAATTTCAATGAGCTTTCCTTTTATTATAATACATTGGCATATATTAGTTACAGGTATAAAACGTGGCAGTTCTATATTTGGGTATATTGAGAAACATTCACCAAAATGTCTAGTCTCCATCACCTCATATAGTTACAAATATTTTTTAATGTTTAAATTTTAAAAAAAAAGGTTTTAACTAAACATTGTTTTTAATTCTAAGGTCAAATATTTTAGATGGAAACTACCATTTGAAGACTGTGCAAACACAAGCTTGATTGTGATATAATAGCTTGATTTTCACTAGTTACAATTGGCATTAGAGTAGGACTAATATACACCTCAGAGAAATGGCCAGCACCAAACTGCAACAAACACTCTGAGATACCAATTCAGAAGTACCTATGCACCCCAATGTTCATAACAAAACAATTTACAATAGCCAAGTGTTGGAAGAAACCTAAATACCTACCAGTAAATGAGTGGATAAAAAAACTGTGGTACATTTATGGAATGGAATACTACACAGCAGAAAGAAAGAAGGAACTCCTACTCTTTCTGACAACATGGGTGGAATTGGAATGAAATAAGCCAGGTGGTGAAAGACAAATACCATATAAGTGATATGGTATAAGTGGAACCTATACCATATCACCTATAAGTGGAACCTAATCAACAAAACAAACAAGGAAGCAAAATATAACTAGAAACACTGAAATAAAGAACAAACTGATGGTAACCAGAAGGGAGGAGGCTGAGGGATAATGGGGGAAAATAAGCGAAGGTCCATCAAGGAACGTGTATAAAGGACACATAGATGATGCCAAAGGGGGTAGGTTCAAGGGTGGAAGGCCAGGATAAGTGCGGCAGGGGCTTGGTGGGGTGAAAATGGAGTAACTGTACTTGAACAACAATGAAAAATAAAAAATAAAAAACTAATATAAAACACTCTTGAGAGCATTTTCTGTTAATCCAGATACCCCTTATCCTGTCTATATGTTTGTTTCTATAGGTTTGTATCCCGACACTGATTCTCTTCTTACCCAGTTTGCAAGTGAATTAATTTATTTGTAAGTCTCATGCTAATGTACACTCAGCTCTCCAGTGTCACGTGCACCCTCCCCACCGACAGGTTTTTGCCAATGCCTTAGGGCATGCTATCCTTTCTAACTTCTTATATGTTGTTTTCCTCTCAACTTAGCAAGTTTTGTTGGGAGTAGAACATGACATTAACTCTCCTATTGTGTAAGTGATTTACTAAATACAAGGTACAAAAAAAAGGGTGTATAAATTTCCAATAAATTTCCCCTAACACCATTAAGATAAATAAAAATAGGGTAAGAGAAAACATAGCAACCAGACAAGGAGACTGAGTTTGAAATTTTCTAAAAGGACACTTTAGGCGATGTTAAGTAATAATAACAGTGATCTAAAAATCAGTCAAGGGAAACAAAAAAACAACAAAGTGTCAAGTGCTAGCTAATTACTGAACATAAAGTCAGCTTGGTGTTTGCAGTATTCAATGGGTAAAAAAACCCAGCTATCTTTTTGGCTTTTAATTATTATAAAGTCATCATTTTTATTAGGTTTTGTATGTCTTAGTGGCAAGTGGAAAACAGCTGACTTTTGGCAGAGAAAAAAGCTCCAATATCCCATAACTGTAAGCAAAAAAAAAAAAAAAAAAAAAAGAAAGAAAAAAGAAATTGCTGCATTTGATTCTACTTTTGTGTAAAAATATTATTATTCTCATTAAGTAGCTCTGACCATACCTGACAGGGAAACTCAGTGTAGTAAAAGGCAGATGAATCACAGACTAAGGTCCAGAGAATACAATTAAAATATATTAGAGAATAGCAAATTTAAGCCGAAGGTTTTATTGGATAATGTGGTGGCAGGAAATGGAAGTGAAAGGAGCCCTTTCCTAGGAGCTAAAATGTTGAATTATTTAGAGTAGCGCTCAGGGATATGGCTAGGACCAATGGAACGAATCCAGGAAAATGACAGTTTTGTCTATCAGAGAAATGTTGCTAACATCGGGGATATAATGAAACCATCTCCCAGGAGACCTGCTTCATCTAACATAGAGCATTTCAATCTTAAAAGCCAAAATCTCATCTGACCCTGTAGCATCCCAGCCTCCCTTACCTATGCATCACTATGGCAGAATGAATTATGTTTTCAAGCCATAAAGACACTTATATTTATTGAGTTATTTTGTCTGTCACAAATGAATTCTCCCAATAACCTAGATCATAATAATACCCACAGCCATCACCAACAACAGCAAAGACTGGTCCTACCAAAATTATTACCATCACCGGTAGACTTACCAGAGAGCACGTGGGAACTCTTCTGAGTTAATTGCAAGGCTGTAGATCTTCCTCTATCAACAATTCAGCTTTTTAACGTGTGTCATGATGAGGTAAGCTTTATACCTACGGGAAAACAGCAAACACACAAACAAAATCACACTGTGTTGAATATCTTTGTGACATTTACAAAGTTGTATAATTTCTTCTGGAGGAAAAGGGAGAAAACACTGGCCTACAATTTCTCATTGGAAGCTCTTAGTGCCAGATTTGTTTAGGAATTCAGAGTATTGGAGAGATGAGGAAGGCACAGTGTGCTCATCGTAAACCTTCCCAATGTTCCAGTAATGAAAATATTAACATATCTACAGTGAAACATTAGACTATTCACACTAAGTGGAAAGGACCTCAGGTGTAACAAACAAATTGATTGACATGAGGCCAGGTTTTGCCATTAAGGAAGTTACAAAAAAAATTCCAGTTTTCAAGGTTTTGGGATTTGAGAACCAGGGATATGAGGTTGTGAACTCACACTTGCTGTGTTTAGTATTTAAACAAACCTGGATACCAAGGGAAAATAAGTGTTCCAATGACTCCGAATGCAGTACTTATAATTGCATTTGCATACACAACTTAGTAAGACATCTTCTATTTTGCATTTGTGCCAAAAATAATCATAATTTAACAAAGAAAAACAAATGATGATTACACGAAAAAACACGATGAAGAATCTCGCAATTTTTCAATGTGCTCAGTAAAGAGTAAAACTGATTTTTTTAAGTTGAGGTCCAATGACTAGGTGACATATCTTATTTGAAAAGTATGTCTTTGATTTTCAATTTTCTAACAACTTAGTTTTCTTAGTAATACGCAATCAACAAATAAGATATTTTTCATTTTCTTTTACAGATATGGAGATAATTGTCTGTCTTTACAGGATATTCAAAAATAAACTTGGGGTTAAGAAATCTCATTCACAAAAGTAAGTTGAAATAAATATTGTAATTGCATAAAGGATGTTTGCTAATGATCTTTTCACAGGGCCCAATCATAAAAACAAAACTGCAGGCAAAACTGTTTGAAAGGAATATGTCAATTTGTGTTACACAAAGGCATTGACCAACCTATTAAAAGAACTGATTGCATTAAAACTCAATTAATAAATTTAACATGCAAAAAAAGAAAGAATCCTGTTAGGATTTTAGATGCACACTCCCATATTTAAAAAATATATTGGAAAAAATTTAGTTTTCTAGAAATGTATGACTATTTCTTATTCTTTCCCATAATATAGTTTTGAGCTGAAGTGTAATTATTAGGTTCTTGGGATTCAACCCTAAATAACTTGAGCGGGACTTAGTGACCAGATGCACAGTGAATTTTTTTTTTCACTAAAGCTTGTTAATGCAGAGCTCAGCAAGTTTTGCTTAAGTTGTCCTAAAAGTATTAAAGACACTCTTACTACTCTTATTTGCCATTGTTCAGTAGGGATCTTTGTATTTTTTACTCCTTCCAAATATGATTAAAATACTTATTAGATATTTTGCTAATATAACTCTGTAAATCCAAAAATAATTCTAAGTGGTAGGAGTTTTAAGGTTTTATGGAGTTGTGAGGTCTCATCAATGCAAGCAGATCTTTAAATAGATAAGTATACTGCAAACCTTTTTGGTTTAATTTATAAGACATGTTTTAAAGAAAACACATATGGATCCTATTTTACAAGAAGTTTATATACTGGCTGCTGTTAAAGAGTCAATCTGAGAAATTATCAATTCTATTTATGACTCTTGCGTATTCTATGTTGAGTATATTTGCGTATTTTTTTCAGCAAATGTACTTATACAAATACTATCTACCTCTTCCTCAAAACCAACATGTGTGGGGTTCATGGTCAATCACTTTCTTGCTAAGAAAAGTGGTAGTAAAATCTGGATAGGATAATACTGAAGACCAGCACAGAGGAGTGGAGGCCAATAACACGAGAAAAGTCAGACTTAACTACTTTATTAGTTTTCTCTAGAAATTATTTGATGTTCTTTAAATCATGCTTAAATTATTAAATAGAGTTTTAAACAAAAATAGCACTGATATTTCAATTGGAAAATCTGTTATCACAACATCATTTGGAGTTGACTTACTCTTTCCACTTTACATATGATAATGCCACACCTGTAGTTTATAGATTCAAAGGTAAAGCAGCAATCTCTAAGTGACAGAGTGAATAAAGAGCATAACCATATATTCTCCATCTTTCTGTGCTGCCCATGCAAAATTCCTGCAATGAATATACAAGCTAAGCAATCTATACATTTGAAGATAAATATGTTGTCATTCCTTTAAAAAAGACATTTTGATTATTGATTATTTTTGAATTATCTGCAGTGCTTTTCATTTATATAATTGAAACCTAACTCTTTTTGTAATCTTTCTTTAAAAATTTTCTCTATTTCAGTTGCATGGATTCTGCACAAATTAAAGTTAAAGCCACACGGTAGGTCCTCTCTTACATCTGAGAATTCAAAATCGTTGTACAAAAAAACTTAATCCTCACCCTCCCCTGATTAATTCTGTCGATATAGAGCTACATTCTTTGGGTTCTGCTTATAACTCTCCCTTTATTTGGAAATATTTACCATCTACTTGAATTTTCAAGGACACTCATGACTCATGGAGCAGGTTTTGCTAAAAATGTTGAACATATTGCTTACACTTATTATGGTTTAAGTTGTCCTCCAAAAATTCACGTGCTGAAGTCCTAACTCCTTAAGTATCTTGGAAGGTGATCTTACTTAGAACTAGGATTGATAAAAATGTATTTGTCAAGATGAAGTAATCCTGCAGTAGGTGGGACCCTTAACCCGATGTCACCGACACTCTTACCAACAGGCGAAATTTGACGCCAAAGCACACAGGGAAAACACTGTGTGAATGTGAAGACGGAGATGTTTGTGTCTTATCTACAAGCCAAAGATGCCAGAAAACCACTGGGAGCTGGAAGAGTCTTATAACACATACTCAGTACCAGCCCTCAGAAGGGACTAACCCTGCCACCACTTGGACCTTTGACTTCTAGCTTCCAGAACAATGAGCCAATAAATTTCTATTGTTTAAGTCACCAAGTGTGTGATATGTTGTTATGGCAACCTCAGAAAACTAATGCAATATCCAAGTAGTTATTTCCCAATAAATTTACATAGCAATCAATGTACATAGCCATCTATGTAATCCCTTTAAATCATAGAGGCAGACCCTGAAATAAAATAAATAAAATATATTTCTAAATAAAATATCCTCAGTTTGACACTATTTAAGAACTTGGTGATCAGTTAAAAGTTTCCCTACTGGACACAGTCACTGCTCTCAGGCTCAGTTTTCTCTTCCCTGCCGCCCTAACCAGGAAACAAAGCCCAGCTGTGGAGGACAGAGTGGTAGTCCTGCTAGATGTGGCCTGGGTTTTCCTTGTGCCTTGTGCTGAGTCATTTCCCAACCATCCAGGGAAAACCTTATTACCTACCTGACTTCTTCCCTCCCCACGGGGGAAAGGAGTAAACATGATTCCTGTCTTGTGTTCAAAATAATGACCCTAATGTTCAGGGGTGATCTTGACCATACCCTTGTCTTAGATGAATTCACCTATGACTCATTCTGGGTTTATCTCAAAAGAGAAAAGGTCTGTATAACATTTAGCACTATCTCAAAGTGGATCTTGCTTCCCAGAAAAGCACAGAAACTCTTGCAGCAAAGGGATGTTGTCCACAGACGTGAAGTTGCCCGAGACATTTGGATTAGCTGATGATGAACTTTTCCTCCAAGTCTATGTTTTATAGTTTCATAAAGCAAATTTAAATGGCACGGTATATTTTGTGGTAGGAGGGATTTGCCATGTTTTAATGAATGGAAGCTTCCTGTGAAAGGATTCCACTTTTCAATATCCTACTTTGTTTAATGCACAAGGGGCATTTAATCAATGTTTACTACTACTAATAGTAATAACATTAAAAATATAATCAACAATTGAAGCCTCAGTTGCTGCCTAGCTTATCTCTCACTGAAATAATGAAAATTTTATTCTTGACTAAATAGCTATGAAAGAAAGGATGTTTAGGTCATAAACAGGAGGAATGGTCTAGGAAACCACAAAGGTATAATGAAACCCTGCCACAAAAAAAAGAGCTATCAGGGTAATGGGCATTAAACTGTATATCTATAAAGCAAATCCAGCCAATTAACTGGCCAAAGCCAATTGCAAATAGAAAACTAATGCTTATTTTGTTTTAAAGTGCAGAATATACCTTTTAAATATTATGCTATTCAGTTTAGGAGGTAAAGAACCTCATATACAGACAGTGAAATAATCTTTGACAATTAATCTACTAATAAATATTTTTGTGTTGTTGTAAAACAAACAAACCAAAAATGCACACAGACATGAGATTGATGCCCTTAATAAAATTTTAAGTGTTGTCTGGCAGTATTGTTAACTGTGAACACAATATTATTGTACGTAAGGTATGTAGAACTTTTCCATCTTGCATAACTGAGATTTCATGCCCGTTGAAAAACAACTACTGATTTCTACCCCCCCCCAACACCCTAGAAAGCTCCCTTCTATTCCTTACTTCTAGGAGTTTGACTATTTTAGATACATCATACAAGTGAAATCAAGCAACATTTTTCTTTCTGTGTCTGGTTCATTTCACTTAGCATTGTGTCCTCTTGGTTCATCTCTGTCATCACTTGTGATGAGATTTCTTTCCTTATTAAGGCTGAATAATATTTTATTGTTTGCATATACCACCTTTTCTTTATCCAGGCATCCACTGATGGGATTTAGAGTGTTTGTACACCTTGGCTATTGAAGATTAAACAACAAATATGAGAACAAAACCGTCTCTTACAGATCCTGATTTCAATTGTTTGGATAAATATCCAGAAGTAAGAATGCTGGACTATGTGTAATACTACATTTTATTTTTTGAGGATTTTCAATCTCCATACTGTTTTCCATATGGTTTTAACATCACACACTCCCTCCAGCAGTGCACAAGTGTTCCGATTTCTCAACAGCTCCCACGCTTGTTACTTCTTTGTTTTGGATAATCACCATCCTAACAAGTGTAAGATGATAGTTCATTGTGGTTTTGAATTGCATGTCTCTAGTGATTAGTAAGGGTGAACAAATTTTCAATCATCTAAGGACAATTTTTATGTCTTCTTTACAGAAATGTCCATTCAGTTCCTTTGCAATTGACTTGTAGGAGTTCCTTATATAGGTTACATATTAACGCCTTATCAGACATATGGTCTGCCAATACTTTCTCTCATTGTGTATGTTGCTGTTTCACTGTGTTGATTATTTCCTTTGCTCCGTACAAATTTGATAGATCATTGCAGTTTATTTTTGCTTTTCTGGTTTGTCCTTACCGTGTCATACACAAGAAATCATTGCCAAGGCCAATGTTCTGAAGTCTTCACTCCATGTTTTCTTCTAAGAATTTGATAGATTCAGACATTACACTTAAGTCTTTAATTCATTTTGATTTGTTTTTGTGTATGGTGCAAAATAAAGGTCTGATTTCACTCTTTGGCCTGTGGCTATCCAGTTTTCCCACAAACATTTGATGGAAGGACTATACTTTCCTTGTCTTTACAGACTGGCTCACGCAAAGAGAGAATTTCCTCAGTAATCCTGATAAGAAATTCTGGGGGCTTTTCAAACATTTTCCAGGAAAGTGTCTTTTCTGGAATTGCACGTGTAAATTCCGAAGTAGAGGGATTTGCCAGTTTTTTTTTTTTAGTTCCTAATTTCTTGCTCCCTCTGCTGTTGGCCTGTTGTATCTATGGGTCCTACGGAGGAGCAACACAGGGCTTTGTTCTTTGTTTCTTTGTTTTCCTCAGAAATCCCAGACACTCAGAATATACCAGGTCCCATCAGCACTCTTACGCAGGTGAGACACATCCAGTCCCCTGAGAAGCTCCACAGAATGTCTGAACATTGGCCATATATTTTGGTCTTCTAATTTCCTCATGGAGAAATGAAAACTACGATTTTTCTCAATCATGTCATGGGGAGCCAGGAGGAGGCTCTCTGGTGGTGAGTGTGTATGAGTTCAAATATTAGTCTTTGTTTTCAATGACCCCCCCATCTAGAGTCTGCCAGATTAAAAATAAATTTAAGATAATTTAGTTTTCCTCATTTAAAGACAACTGTAACTGATAACTAATTGGCAAAATCAAAAATAATGAAAATATGTCCATATATGTTCTTTGGCTAATCTCTGCTCACTTGCCCACCACTCACCTACTGCCGTGCAGCCTGGTTCCTGACAAGCCAGCAACCAGTTCCTGTCTACGGTCCGGGGCCTGGGGACCCCAGCACCAGAGGCCCCTTGTACTCACGTCCTCACCAACATTTCTTGTTTGTCGATTTATTGATGGTAGCCACCCTGGAGGGTATGAGGTGACATCTCATTGTGGTTTAAACTTGCAACTCTCTGATGACTAGTGACATTGAGCATTTTTTTCACAGACAACAATGTGGTGAACGCAGGGGGTGGGGCCTTGGTGAAGAGGTAATACAGGCACGTAATAGTGTCAAAAACAAACAAACAAACAAACTGTTGAATGCATTGCATAAGTGCAGTAAAATTGTGGCAATAATACATAGTGCAAAGAATGAGAGGAAAATATTGAAATCTTACTGTGCCAGGTCTTACACTATATGTAAGATGGCATGTTACTTGAAAGGAGTTGCAGTATATTAATGCTGTATATTGCAAACTCTAGGATAACCACTTAAAGTAATTCAAGAGTAACAATTTTCAAATAGTTGTAAAAACTTTAAAAAGTGACATAAAACCATTGTAGACATAAAATATAATCATGAAACATAATGAAATAATCAAATACCTGACAGAAAATAAGAAAAGAAAATATAAAAAGAAAGCTAGTAGCAAATGATATATTAAAATCTAAAGACATCAATGATTATATTGACTATAACTAATCTAAACAGCTCAGATAAGTCAGAGACTGACCAAGAAACTAGATACCATAAAAGATATTAATAAATTCCTAGAAATATGTAACCCACAAAAATTAAGTTATAAAGACATAGAAAATCTTATAGACTAATTACTAGTAGGAATATTGAATCAGCAATTATAAACCTCACAACAAACAAAAGTCCAGGGCCAGATGGCCTTACTGCTGAATTCTACCAAACACTGAAAGAAGAATTGAAACCAATCCTTCTCTTCTGAAAAACAGAAGATGAGGAAACACTTTCAAACTCACTTAATGAGGCTGACATTGTCCTGATACTAAAACGAGACACAGATACAAACTGTATTTTAAGCTTCATGATGGTACACATATATGTATGTTTGCATATATGTGCAGAGGCACAGGTACACATAATTTTGTATGTATATGAGATACATATAATTACTAAACATGTAAGGATCTGACTGTGAGGATATTGTTAAGGATATAAAAGTAATGGGAACACTATAAGAAAACATTTCTAAGGAGGTGTGAGACAAGTACACATGCTCAAGTTGGAGGAGACAGGACAAAACTGAGGCTGGTACAGGTAGTTCTGTAACCATGAAAGTGGAAGATTGAGGGAGATGTCATATTTTCTCTGTGAAGTAAGATATGATACGGTTTTTCATGGGAGACTTGGAGGCATTGCTATGTTCTAGTTTTGAAAAATATGAGAGAAAAACACTTTTAATATAGTAAAGAAATTGTCAAGGAGAACATTTCTCTTAGCAATATTTTTTCCAATATATTTCCTCAGGCCAGGGAAACAAAAGAAAAAATAAACAAATGGGACTACATCAAACTAAAAAGTTTTTGCACAGCAAAGGAAAATATCAACAAAATAAAAGGACAACCCACTGAATGGGAGAACATTTACCAATGATATATCTGATAAGGGGTTAATATGCCAAATTTATAAAGAACTTATAAAATTCAGCCCAAAAAACCCCACAAGCAATCCAATTAAAAAATGGGCAAAGGATCTAAATAGACACTTCTCCACAAAAGACTTAAAGATGGCCAATAGACATATGAAAAGATGCTCAATGTTACTAATTATCAAAAATGCCAAATCAAAACCACAGTATCATTTGATATGATGAAAGGAGAATACACCTGGAGTGGTGAACACACAATACAATACACAGATGCTGTATTATATAATCATATACCTGAAACCAATTTATTAATTTTATTAACCAATGTCACCCCAATAAATTTTTAAAAAATGGAGTATAATTTACTTCAAGTGTTTATGACTGGAAAGGGATATTGATAACAAAAATAAGGTACCTGAAGGACCATATGAATTTAGGAAGTTAATGAGCTAGAACTTTTATTGAGGTCTATCAATGACTATAGCTAGTAAAGCAAGTGGTACTCAGAGAATACGATACCTGAGTTGGTAATTCATAGTAGAAACAGTCTACATTCACAACACAATTCAGAACGTGAGACATAGTGATCTGAGATGGAGCTGAGGGCAAGGGTTTTGGAGTGAGGACATTAAAGATAGAGGGTCAATGTGTACACTTGTGCCACCAAGAATGACAATGGCAGAATTTGGGTAGAAAACATGTTAGTGAGCTAGTGACCAAGTTTTTGATTAATAATAGGCAGTGTACTAAAATTTTCTGTTGATGATGGCAATCAGTAGGCAGTGAGGAATGTATGGTGAAATGTCATAGATCTCAAACAAGTTGGAAGAAGGGAGAGATATGGAGAGAGAGAGGAGGGTTGAGAAATTATTGCTAGAAGAACTAATGGAATGTATGGAGTTCAAAAACACTACCTTACCATCCAGGAGTACAAGTATGAGAAAATAAACAACTAGTTTTTAAGATGGCAGCAGCAAAAGTAATACCCTCAGCTGGAAGTCAAGTTTTACTTATGGCAAAGAAGTAACAAAGTTGAAGACAGGAATTTTTTTGATGATTTCACATGGATAGTTCTAGAGGTTATAGTAGGAAAGTTTTGGAGTTGGAGGTGTGGCACACAGCTGAGTCCAAGAAAAGCAACCACAGAAATTGAGGGGAACAATGTTGTATAGGATAAAAGATCATCCAGCCTTACATGAAACACTGACCAATTTATGTATTTATTTATTATTTATACTCCCCCAAGGACATCTCTATTGCTTTCAGAGAGAGAGAGACAGACAGACAGACAGACAGACAAATGCTGATGTGAGAGAGAAACCAGAATTGGTCACCGTCTTGTACATGCCCCAACAGGGATCAAACTCGCAACCTGGGTATGTGTACATGACCTGACCAGGAATCAAACCCACAGCATTTGGGTCTACAGGACAACACTCCAACCAACTGAGCCTCACTGGCCAGGGTGACACTGACCACTTTAAACACAAAAGAGTAATGATAGATGGAGAATCCCTTTGCAGGTTGGTATGTGAGCATGGGAACCTGAGAGCTTGACGCTTTCAAGCAGGAATGATGGTAGTCCCACTAATTTCTGTCTGTAGCTATATGATGTTGGTTAGAGAAAACATCGTTCACCACTATAAATGAAAACATCGCCATTTTATTTGTGTATTAGTCCTCTGTAAGTCTTTTTAGTGTGAATCACTGTAAGGGTATGATAAGACAGTACATTAACACAATTGATGGCATGCATCTGCAAATCTAATGTCCAGTCTCTAAATCACTGTTTTCATCAAGGTCCTTAGACTAATTGGGTCTAGAACCTTACAACCAGACAGCTAACTTTGGAAACCAAATCACATGATCTTATCATACTTTTTTAACTGCAACACACATGAACAGATTTTTATCATACATGAGAAAATAATTAACCCATTACTTGGTGTCATAATGAGGCAACCATTCCCAATTTTGACCAAGAGCTTATACAATTTTACAAACTGTTAAGAAAAATATTCAAACACTTGCTTATCTTTCACCTAGCGATGTATGCTGCCAACTACCATTAATCTAAGAAAAACTTGGTATATGAGGTATTTGTAAAATGGAGGAAAATGGTGGCTATTTGATTTCTTTGTTCCTTTTGTTCATCCCGCCAACTTACATCTTTCTAGATAACTTTCTATACATTTAGGTATTGTGTTAGGTCAAACCTTAGAGTTTGAGTTCATGAATTAATGGTATTCAATTCTTTCAACATTCTGGTGATCCTAGAGGTGACACAGTTTGGTTTCTGGTTTCAAGTCGAATATTAATTTTTTAATACTTTCAACAAAGGTCAGCCTAGAAAACAATCTTTTACTTGAGTAACAATAGTTCTTCCAGAGACACAAATGCTAAAATCCATTGCCTTCATTCAAATCAGCTTTCATTTAAACAGATTTTCTTCTTTGCTCAGACTTAAATTTAGCTGGTGACTTGACAGTTGAACAGCTGTTGACTTAAATTTCCATAAGACTGTATGTTTTAAAAAGAAGATTAAAGTACTTCCCTTTTCTATTCAGGTCCAATGAAAACAAGGGCTGTTAAAAACTAAACCATTTGGCTCAGATGAAAGAGATAAAATCCACCTTTTGCACTGCATCCTCTCCTATCACCCTCTCCACCCCCGGCACTGCAACACACACACACACACACACACACACACACACACACACAGCACCTCAAAGAAGACAAAATTCAAATTTTCATGAAGATTTGTATAAACACATGTAATAAAGTGGTATTGATTCTTCAACAATCCTTTCTAGATTTGTCTTTGTCAGCAGCTTCTAAGAATCATTCATTTAAACCAAAAGCTGCCTTTATTGGATAAAACATCACAATAACATAAAATGAAGAAAAGATAGGAATGACTGGAATTGTGATTAACACTTAGGAATAGACATCCAGGATGTTTTATGCTGAAACCTAGTTTTAGGCCCAGCAGTGCTGGTTGCAGCCATCGTACTTTCAGAATTTTAAAGAAATAAATGTATATTGCTCTAATTCATCACTTTGTTTTGTAATTTATTATAGGAGTCACAGGAAACTAATACAATTTTCTTTTATTGTTTCCCTTATTTTATGTATGATCAATAGTTATACACTACAGTTTGTCCAATTATAATTTTTTCAGTAGTTTTTGTTGATTTTCCTGAATATTCTCACACACAGTAATCATCTGAAAAAATAGTATTTTTATTGATTGATTCCTATTGCTATATTTTTGTACTTTGTTTTTTGATATTTATAGATATTGCATGAATATTCCCAATAAATAACAAAAAATGACAAGATTTTTTTCTAATTTATCTACATCTTATTTTAAAGAAGAAGACTGATGTTTATTCACTGAATAGAATGATGGCATTCTATTAACGTATTTTTTTGTTTTATATGTCTTTACAAATAACAGGAGCCCTTATAGTATTTTACAATACCATAGATATAAAATGGTTTCAAATGATGGTCAAATTTATTGTATAATACATGAGAAGTACATATGTCTCCCAGGACACACTAAGTCAATCATTTCATGATGGTTATCATCAACTTGTTGAATTTGTATATTGAGCTTTCTATTATTTAAAGATCACTTTGCCTGATAATTTACCTACTACTTGCCTAAGTAAATTACCAAGTCAATTTTTTGGGTCTATTCTCTAAGATCTTAGAGGTAGAGAGAGGTATCTGTTGAGGAAAGCCATGGAGAGGAAATTCAGAAGGACAAATTTTTTAGTGCTGAGGAGGAAAATGCACAAAGTACTTTTCTATTTTGAAACATGGGCTCATATAAATGGTGTCGTGAAATTGCCCAGAATACAGAATTTTAAAGGTATCAGGTGGTGTATGCAGGCCACTATGGAAAAGACTAAAGTGTTATGTAAGTTTTCCCTAGGTAGAGGAAAAGAACTCGCACAGAAGTGTTCAACGGGACAGGCCCATTTTCTGTTCCAACACACAGCATCTAAGAGCGGTAACATTTTGCTAGGGAAGAATATAGACCAAATCCTTAAAACTGAGATGCTTAGCACCAAGAAAACAGTGAAAACACAGACCTTAAAGAGAACATGGGTATTTGGGCAATGAGCCTGTGCCACGAAGAGGAGAAACTGAGACCCAGAAGATGCTTCTCTAAATGTTGTTTGCAAATTGTATCTCTGGTCCTCCTTCACCAGCTCTACAAGGAGAGAAGCCCCCAGACATCGCTGAAATGAACTCCACCCAGCCAGGTTCATGGGGATGAGAGCAGAATAAAAGACGAAAATATGTTACTTGATTGTGCTGCAGAAAAATTATGCATGCTAAACATGCCTTTCTTCACTAAAAGTACTTAATCATTGAGTAACTAATGAATTGAATCTTGTTTTGTCTGTATCTAAATTCATAAATGGTGTTTAATTCTCATGTTATTTTGTCCCTTTTTTTACTAATCTATATACACATGAACACACACGTTTGAAACAGTTTATAAAATACAAAGATTTTTTTTAAGTTTATAGTCATTGTATAGGGAATCCATTGGCATTTGACATAACAATCAGTTTAGTAACTTTTACAGTATTTTACTGTGTTTCTTGATTTTTCTTGGATTTCATTTATTTATTGGCTCATAAAGTTGGTTCTTTTCCCAGTCCAATCTAGATGGATCTCAAATACAGCTTATGTTCATGTTAGGTTTCTCGGAACCTACTGATGCTGTTAGTTGATACTGAGTTTATTAACAACTGTAACACTTAACATTTTTTTCAAATTGGATTCTAAGTCATTTTTACAAGTTCTATGTTTGTACGTTTGGCCTCTTGATCCTAAGTGTAATAACATTAGAAAGGTTATTTAAATTCATCTTAATAGATTTTTCATCTTGTATAAGTGATTCTATCAAATAGTAATTGTTAAATAATGTGAAATGAATGAATAAATTAATGGGTTTTGGGATCTGATTCTGTCATCCAACTGATACTGCTCTTTAAACTTGATAAACATGACATTTTCAAATTTATTATTTGAACTGTTTCATACAAGGTCAGAAAAATGTGTTTTGAGAATGAACTTCCTTTAATTTTGATAAAAATCCATTTATCAAAGACTTTTGGTTTCAGTTTTATAAACTCAACTTTTTTTTAGATCTATCCATATTTCTCCTTTCTAAGTATAATGTTATTATGAGTTGACTGGTCAATACGTTGTTATAGTCCAGACTCACTCTTTCTATTGCTTTTTCTTTATATATTGCATTTTCTTGATATATTAGCCTAATAATCCAAGTAAATAAGATAATTAAAAATTATAATTTAAAGTCACAATTATATCTAGACATAATTTGGTTTGTTTTGCTTACTATTTTTCTAAATGTATTTTAATGCTATATTGTATAATAAATATATTCATTATTATTGTTTTTGTTTTTCTATATATTCTACATTCTTTTAATTGATTTTCCTATTATACATGTATTATCTGATTCCACAATTAGAAATACATGTGTTTCTGTAATCCATGCAAGCTTGGTAAAGTCGAAATGATCCTCTTGTTTCTAGCCTATATGTTCTACTAATAGACAAAGTGATTTTGAATTTTTTGATCTAGTCAGTGACACATATATACTTCTAAAGGAGAGTTAAGAGCATTTATATTTAACTTAACTTATGTATACATATGCACATACATAAATACATGTGTATGCATAATGTACAACTCTATATACACAATGTATGTACATACATATATATGCATGATACATTTTATATGTGATGTATGTTTACATGTATATATAAATCCTCAGCAATGCTGGAAATTTACTGTTAAATATTACTTTCTTTTATAAATTTATTTGGTATTGAGTAAGATTAACTAGTTTCTTTTGAACTGGAATAATTATATAGATCTAGTACTGATGGGACTTGTATAACATGAAAATAGTTGTTTATATTTTCAGTAAGTAAGTTTTTTTTAAATTTTTTCCAACTTTTGGTGTATAGTCCTTAAAACACACTAGTGTATCATCTAAATTTTCCTAATATTTTAACAAACTTGTTAAAATATCTTTTGATAATTGTGTTGTTTTATTTGTTCACTTTTTTTGAGGTGAATCTTTTAATTCGTACTAATGAAGATTAAGGAAGCTGCCTAATATTATTTTCTAATTCTTATATTGTTTTTCTATTATTTTTTGGTGAAAAATGTATGGAAGATAAATTTTATATGTTATCACATTATATATGGTTGATTTTATTAATATATTTTGCTTAACAAAATTGCATCTATGTTAGCAATAAAGCCAAGTATCTTCCAATAACTTACTTTCTTCTTTAAGCTTTAATTGTCTATTGTTTTGGGCTTTGCAATAGATATCACCAGCTGACAGATTATTTTTGTCTCTAGATTTGAAGTATATGCACTTGCATGTTTTAAAATAAAAATCATTTTGAGCAAGTTATATTGATTTTAAATTCAATTATCTTTATTTAGCTTTCTACACATTTTTCTTTCACTGTGAGCTTAGTATTGAGGTTCAAAATTATTTACCTTAATAATGTTTCACTCCTTTAATTCTGGTAGTTCATAAAATAATGTCTGTGTCCTTAAAGTTTCAAACAACTTACATCCATGTCTAGATATCATCCTTTGTTTGTGCTTGTCAACACTGTTAAATTCTAGGCTGGGTTTATTTTTATAATGTAATAAGTATATCCATGATGTTATTCAGCAGATTGCTGGAAATGCTGTTTCCCCAGGTTCTAAGTTCTGTGTCTTTAAAATCAAGAATTATATCCTATTTGTATTTTTATTCATAGCACCAAAGAGTACCTGCATGTGTCTTTATCTGCATCAATATCTACAACTCAACTATATGTAATCTATCAATCAATGTAGCTAACTAGTTCTCAAAAATGTATCTGTACTGTGGTAGACCAGCATAACATTCTGATGTTTGGTGAGATGATCAAGATCTTGGTGGGCTACAAAGTGGTGCCTGCAGACAAAACTGATCTTAGAGAAATAGCAAAGAAAAGGTGCCTTGTAGAAGAAGAGAAATTGTTTGTCATGTTTCCTCTTTATCGAAATAGAAACAGAAAGAAAAAAGTAAATCTCTATTAAAATATAAAAACCAGGTAATAGAGATTTTATACTTATTTGTGACAACATCCAAGATCATCTCTGCAATTGGAACCACTAGTTGGTTAAGCTTATGATAACCCACTGCCATTTTACAAAGTCTTTTTCATTGGTCAGCCTAGAGCATTAGATAGTATTTTGTTGGACGTTACATCTGCAGCTTTCAAGTGGTGATCATAGTATAAAATGTGTGACATGTCCCCCCGCTAAAATATAATTTTTGTATTAATTGGTTTCAGCACAATGATCATTTCAGAGACTCTTCCTTTTGATCCTTCCTTCAGACTAGTCCTTAATCTATAGGCCAGTCTAATATAGGGATTTTGTCAATTGCTCATATCTCTTCCACTTATATAACCAGGACCTAAAGGGGAAAAAAAGCTTAAAGTATCCTAGGTCCATGAACTTTGGGGGGCCTTTTCTCTTTGTCAGCCAGACTCTGTGCCTTTATAGTTTTATTAAGATTCCCAGCTTTGAATATATTAATATCACATCCCTTCTTTTAGACTTCTCTCTGGAATTCTAGGTTTATATATCCAAACTCATCCCCACCAAAGTTCATGCTTGACAGAGCTGCAAGAGATATTCAATAGCAGTATAGGTCAGATTAGGTCTCCACTCAGATCAATCTGTTTCAAGGCTTCCCTAGCTGACTCAAATTTAAGCCTATTCAGACCTCATCTCTCATGACTTTTCCCTTAATTATATATTGATGCAGCATATAGACTTTCACACTGTTTTCAGCAAACATCAGGGAAGGCCTCATTTAAGGGTTTCTACACTGTCTGTAATTTTCACCTCTCTTGCCTATAAGTCTCTATATGCACATAATTATATGAACAGTTCCTACACATTTTCATGTTTTTGCTTGATGTCTTTAACTGGCTCACCATTGTTAAATTTGTTTTGCCCTTTCTGACTTGCAGCATTGCTGATACCTCTACCCTTCTCTACTATTTTAATTTCTTCATAAATTTGTAAACTGCAACATAATTTACTTGTTATATCTACATTGGGTGTTTATTTTTTCTTTTCTCTTCCTATAGAATTTAAGTTCCATGCAAGCAGGAAAACTTTTTCCTGTATTCTTCACCACAATATCCTAGGCACACAATTCAGCCAGATCATTAGTCATTCAATACATGTTTGTTAAATAAATTATCAAAAAATAAATGAATGAAAATTATACATTCACCACATCTTTGTTATTTCCATTTCTTACCAGTAAGCTACAATGGAATGCTGTTTCTCTATGGTTTAGTGTTTTCTCAAAACCAATATCTAACAAATAATAAGGAATTTATTATTACTGGGGAAGAGGAATATTAGTAACATGCAGATATGATGTATATTCCTCACAGGATGTTTCTTCAACTATATGCAAACTTAATTTCATTCAACGGGCTCTAGATCTTGAAGTCACTGAAGTTCGACAATTGGGTGAGAGGTTGCAGCACACTGTTGTATATGTCGGGCTTCCTGTATATGTGGACTCTACGAGATCAATAAAATTGCTATATATTCCAGCATGTCACCCCATTCTGATTTCCACAGCAGCTCCTGTGCCTCTCATAGTCCTTTTCTTCATGCTGCTCCCCTTAGATGCAGCCACTTCTGGATCTTCCATTCCCCCCAAAAACAAGAAGCTCATTTCAACGATAGCACTTCCCATCAGCAGCCAAGTCAACAAATACAGCCACTAGGCACTTCAAACGTGCTGCTCCTCTCTTCACAGATGTATTCCTCAGAGCCTTGGGGCTGCTGGGCTTCCACGAAGGACATAGTAGGTCAATGGGCTGGCCCCTCATGGCATATGCACTCCAGCATTTTACTCTCCCCTGACTGTGTGCCACGGTCTTGCTGGACTAAAATCAAGGTGACAGCTGGTCACTTTCCTTTCTGGGGGCTTTATAGGAAAATCTATGCGCATGTACCTTTGAATTTCTAGAAGCTGCCCAAAGTTTTTGGCTTGTGGTCTTCCTTTAATCTATAAAGCCACCAGTAGCAGGTCAAATTGTTCTCAAGCCACATCATCTTGACTTTCTCTTGTCTCCCTCTTTCACTTTAAAGGACCCTTTTGATTACCTTGGCCAACCTGGATAATCTCAGACAGTTTTCTTATCTCAAGGACCTGATTTAGTCAATGCTTGCAAAGTCCTATGTGAAGTATCATATTTACAGCTTTGGGGAATTCGGACTTGGACATCTCTGGAGGTCATTATCTGCTTATCAGAAAGAGAAGTCTGCAGTGTTGAGCTTACCCCGTGGACCTACAATAGTGTCTAACTGTGGTTATCCCCAAATTCCACCTGGCTGACTCCCCGCCAAGCCAGCAAATAGTCTGAATATTCATGATCTCTCATCTACTCTTTGAAGAAGAAGTTGTTTGGGGAAGTTAATATCTTTCCTAATTCTCACTTTAAAGATGAGGTGATAGATATTCTAGGACATTAATTAGCATGCCCAAGGTCACAGGTGATAGGCACAGAATATTGTTAAAATTCAGTGCTCAAGATGGCAATTCCATTTATGTCCCAGAGCAAGATTCTGTCAGATCTCATATATAAATTGAGTTCATTTTAAGTTTAAGAAGTTCATTATTTAATAAAAGACTAATTTAAAGAACCTTGTGTAAAAGAACTAATATTTTTTCTTATTTCACTAATAGAGCACCTTCAAACATTCGGTGCAAATACCACATTAAAGAAGAAACTGCTATTCAACTCAATGACAGCTGATTATTACTCACTCCTAAATGACTAATAATGGTGATATCTCTCTTCACCCCTGAAAATCTATCCTGTACATGTCTCCAAATGTTCTTTTCTATTTTAAATAAATCATGTGAAGACACGTTTATTATTATTTTGTTATATTTCCCAAGGAGCATTCTAATAGCTAAATAGGTGGAGTTATTCTATCACTGTTAAAATTTCCTTCTCCCACTATTAATTATCTGTATATTTGTAGCATTTCAGAACAGATATCAATTTCTTTAAGACTATTAGTTATTATAGCAACCATATAAGACTGATTTCTTGAACTGGTTCCAGAGCAACTACATTAATAGAACATCTTCCAAGTAGCACATGATCTATATAACCCCAACTCTAGAACTTACAATTGATATCCCTAAGGAGATGGCATGGTATGGTTGGTTCATGGACAAGAAGGCAGGTTCAGTGACACAGCTAATAAGTAGTAGAGCCCAGCATTGAACCCAAAGCTATTTTTTTTTCAGTTATAGCATAAGGCCTTCAACTTTGTCAACTGTTAAGTAATAAACTTGCTAATGGTTTTACCACCTCACAAGTTATCTAAACCTTACAGGTTCGACTTTACAGTGGCAAAGCAGAGAGAAACCAGATAGTTCAGCTCCATACAACAGCAAAGTTACATTGTGATGTGTGGGACAGTATTTCAGAAAACCCTGAACGTTTTCATCCACATTAAAGAGACATGTCCTCAGAGTATCCTGGTCCTAAGTGCTTAATGCTAAAGGCAGTGAAGCAACACAGATACAAGAAGCTTTAAAAGCTTTTGGAGCCTCAGGTCGTAACCTTTGGTATGATGGTGAGGCTGGCAGTCCACTGAAACCCAGCATTTTCTTTCAAGTGTCTGCCTTGACCTTCCCTCCACACTAAGTGCCTACTCTAAGCTCCTCTGGCCGTTACATAAAGCTTTTTAAGAAACATCACTCCAGACAGATGTTTAACCCCAGGCTCTAAGGGGACTACATTGCAAGTTGCTAGGTCCGTTGATTAATTTTACATGTACGAGCATGCTCATACAGTCTGATGCCATTGCCCTCACAGCCAGCCAGCCATGTTAAGTAAACACAGTCAAATTTGCTCTGAACCTTGTTTGTGTCTGAGATGCATTTCCATCCCTACCTTGAAGGAGAAATTGCTTGTATTTTTCCTCCCCAGCCATCAGGACCACCTGGCCCATGTTATCCCAAATCTTCCTTGAGTCACTGTACAATGTCACTCTATTTTTTAAAAACCTGTGTGGAACATGAAGTGTTTCTAAAAATAGAAATTGAAGGTCAAAAAATAAACTGATAGTAGGAAAATAAAGATTTTAACTCTGTTTACAGTTAGTGAAAATCATTACTCAAAAATTAAACCGAATTCAGGTGATGTTTTGTGAAACTTATCAATTTATGAATCTGAAATGTGATAATAGTATTAGTTTTTAAAAGTATGTGATACTCTTGAGACAAACTGGTGAATCATTTATAAATATCAATATTATAGATTTTCCTTTTGGTATCTGTGGATAAACTCTTGCAGACTAACCTTTGAACTGAACAACAAGAAGAGCTACAGAAAAATCTGTTTTACAAAATATGTTTAAAGGCTTTAGGAAAAACCAAGGCAGCTGGGAATTAAGGGATCAGAGGGATGAATACATGGGATGCTCAGGTGTAAGCTCAACCATCAACACAACTGTTCCCTTGGAGACATTTGCTAATTCACCAGCGGAGGGCTGCAGGCTGAGAAGCTGCACAGAGGACTGTCAGCAGTTGTAGGGGCTTCTGACAACACAGCTCACTATAGAGTATGGGTTGGTGTACCTTGTGGCTGGGGGGCCGACCTGGAGCCCTGGCTCACTGACACTGCCCAGCCTGACAAAGGAGTATTATGCTGCATGTCTCTAGCTTGGGAAAAGCTAGAAATTTGAAGTCTACTTTCTACTGAAAGCTTATTGCTTTCTCATCATCCTAACCTGAAAAATTGTAAATTGAACAACTTTAAGTAGGAGACCACCTGTACTTACAGAGCAGAGGGAGACCAGCCCCACCAAGACTGATGCATTCCACCAAATCAGACTGGATACGAGTAGTCTGAACCTACTGTAGCAAAAGGAAGAAACACGACAGAGCCTAACAAAATGCCTTGAACTTTGAAGATAATTGAACAAGATAGCTAAATTGTGTTTTTATTGAGAGCATTTACATATTTCTAATAATAATAAACTAATTTGAATAACAGTCTTTCTTTTTTTGAGACACAGACATGTCTAGGTTCTATAATCTTAACTTATATACTATCTCTAATTTTTATCCCATATCTGCAAGTTAAAAATTATTTATGATTACAAGACTGAAGTTCACAGATGTTATGTGACTTACAAAATCCAACAGCTAATATATGATGGAGTTACAACTTACACTCTGGACTCTTAAGTTTCAACAGACACTTTCTGAGGGTTGGGTGGTGTAGATTTTTGTGGAATGTGTGAGGAGGGGGTTACTTTAGAATAGAAAATATAAAGATCTGTTAGGAACTGTGGTCATTTTTTTTTTAATTTTCCCTTCTGAAAAGTAGTTATCTTAGATTTTTTTCTCTTGGAATTTGGAGGAATTACAAAAGAATATCAGAATCTCTCAAAATACCCATAAAAATAAAAATAATAAGAAAATAATTCATTCAAAAATATTTACTGTTTATTATTTACCAGGTACTATTCTATATTTTAGAACTATAGCAATAAACAAAACAGACAAAGTCCCTGACCTAATGTTGATTAGGTTATATGGAAGTGAACAGTAAATAAATAAACAAAAATAAGACAGGCATCAGTATTGAATTGGCATTTATAGCTAAACTGGAGTGATGACATCAAAGCCCATTTGTGTTAGGTTCAAAAAAGAAGAAAGCAGCACACCATATAGGACACAAAAGCTCTGAGATTCAGACAATTCTCAGAAGTTAGCGTGTTGAACAAAGTGGTGCTGTACCCACTCTCGGTTTGTAGTCTTATCCTCATTTGAAGGTTCTCTTTTTTTATTTATTTTTCAATCCTAGTTTACATTGAATATCATTCTGTATTCATTCCAAGTGTGTGCATAGAAGTTAGACAATCATATACTTTACAAAGCATTCTCTCTGTATTTCTAGCACCCACCTGATACCATACAAAGTTATTGCAAAACCATTGGCTGTACTCTCTTTGCTGTGCTTTACATCCTCATGACTAGTCTGTACTTCTTTTACCGAGCCTTTCTATCTCTCATCCCCTTTGTCAACCATCAGGCCTCTTTCTGTGTCTATGAGTCTACTTCCCTTTTGTATGTTTGCTTACGTTCTTGTTTAATTTCTACATATAAGTGAAATCATATGTTATTTGTCTTTCTCTGACTGACTTTTTTCACTTAGCATACTATGTCCATCTATGGTAAGATTTCATTCTTATGGCCGAGTAATATTCTATGGTATATATGTACCACAGCATTTTTATCCACATGTCTATTGATGGGCACTTGGGTTTCTTCCTTGTCTTGGATATTGTAAATAGTGCTGCAACAAACATAGGGGTACATGTAATTAATAGTGGGTACCATGTCTTCTCTGTCTTGGATTTGTAAAAAGAACTCTCATTCTAGACATTCAATAGAATATAGATTATATGAAAACAATGAGAACTCTTGTATTCAATGTTACCTAGACAACCTGTGTAATTACAAGGTATTTAAAAGTTACTGTGATCAAAATAATATTTATACTGGAATGACAGAGGAAGAGAGAAAAATAAGACTATGGATGAAATAACTAAGTGTCCAAACAACAGACAGTTATTAGCACCAACATTCTTTCATTCTATATAAGTTTTTGTGGTACAATCGAAACTCTAACTTTTCACAGTCATGTAAACACCTATGCCAAAAGCATGAGAGAAACAAAATCCTATCTGAGACAACTACCTCATTAAATTGACATCTATTTGGAACAGTGCCTCTTAGATCACAAACCATGTTACAGGCTGAAAAAAGATGCATGTATAATTTAATTTCGACACAGCAGAATTTGCAGTGATGGAAATTTCCATAGCAAGTTTGGTGCTAGAACCAATTATCTGAGGTTGCTTATGAAAAAAGTTTATTTATCCCAAATTGCATTTTCTCTACACTGAGCCCTGCTTTGCTAACCACCAATATTTCTGGAAAGCCCCCAGTAGTCACCTGAATTACAATTCCATAAATTCAACAGATTTTTCTTTAAATTTCTACAGTGGAACTTCATAGTGATGACATCTTCACTTTATCGTGAACTTGAGTGCAAATCACTCAAAATAACTCAGTAGTTAAACACCACAGAAGTTATTTCACCAAAGAGATTATAGCAACAAAGTACAGGAATATCGCAGCAATAAAAACATTTTTTTTCCATTTAGTAGTACCTCCTACTCCTTATTTTAGTGTGTAATAATGAGCGTTATCATTTAGAATATTCTCCCATATGGTATTCAGGGATTTAAATATTCTGGAAGTTATCATAACAAAAAGGTAAGAACAATTTGGTTAGAAAATGTTAAGCATGGCTTCACTGAGCATTGATGGGTGAAATAATATGGTTTTAATTTAAATCAATGTGAAAGTACCATAAATCACACGGTTGGTTTACCTAGAGGAAATTGTCATCAGATATAACTTTAAGTTACTCATGTTTAACAGGTGCTATAATACCTGTATCAAAAATATAAAAATACCATGTGCCAAGCATTAGCTATGAGGTTTTTTGTTTATGATAATTGCAAAACTGGACAAAACAGGGAAATTTTTTAATAGTCAATAGTACTGACCCATAGTTTGAAATAGTTGTTCCAGAGCAGTGGTGGTTCTACTAGCTTGGTTTCTTCCAAAATGTTTATCTCTCTAGCATGACGAAAGATAGAGATGCTTTGTATCATTGACATTTTTTAGATATCTGAATATCTTTATTTCTTTTCATTTCTCTTGGATTCTATTTCCAAAATACATTTCACACATTTCCAGCTCCTGCAACTGAAAGTCCTAAACTGTAATTTAATTTTTACTTGATTTTTTCCCCAAAGCAATAACTATGAAAAACAACTTTAAAAGATTTTTAATAGTTTTTAATCTCTATGTTAAATGGTCACACACACATGTTTAATGGTCAAATAAATAATTTTAAATATTATTTCTCAGTATTGAGTTATCCATTGTCACACAAAGGACTCAGACACTAAAACTAAAGCACCTTCTTCTCGCTCAGTATACAGGATGCGGCATAAGTGACGCCCCTTTTTATTACAAAATCATAAGCATGTAATCCTGTAACATACAATATCACACTCAAGCACACCATATGACATTTTAGGTGAAATCTTCAAATTAAAACAACAAATTATTACACCCATATTATCATTTCACCAACCACAGTCAAGCAGGTCTTGCTTCTATCAGACCCTGTACATCTCTCCACAATGCCATAAGAATTATTTCTGTTCAACTTAGCTAATATATTATGTGAAAAATGTTGGTAGCAAGTTTCTTTAGTAATTATGTGTTGCTCTAATTAATGTTAAAGATGGTTCACATTATTGAAAACTTAGTTATAATTTAATTAGTAACTCAATTAAAATTTTGCTATGTTAAATCCAAACATATTTTTAAAAACTTTATGTAAAAATAAATTTTTATTCCATTGTTGCTTTTAAAAAGAAATAATTAAACATCAATGTTATGGACTGGCCTGTGTTTGTTCCCAATTGCATCTGTTGAAGCCCTAACCATAGTGTGGCTATATTTGGATATAGGGCCTTTAGGGAGGGAACTGAGGTTAAATTACTCCATAAAGGCGGACCTTAATCCAACAGGACTGATGTCATTATAACAAGAGAAAGAAACACCAGATCTCTCTTTCTTTCTTTTAGAGCACACGGAGGAGAAGCCATGTGAAGACACAGTAAGAAGTTGGGAATATAAGTCTCATCTAAAACCACCTGTGTTGGCACTTGGATCTTGGACTTCTAGCCTGCAGTCTATGAGAAAATAAATTTCTGTTGTTCGAGTTACCCAGCTTGTGGTACTTTGTTATGGCAATCTGAGCTAACTAACACAGTCAATAATTAATACTTCCTCCAAAATGCTGATTAATTCCTCTTTGACATAATCAAATTAAAGAGTTAGAAATTAGAAGAACATTAATAGTGACAAACAAAATGGTCAGGGAATCCCTTAATAACAAATGCATAAATTACTCTAGTTTCTTTTCCTACAAAAGATTTCCCATTATAGGATATTGAAATGTGTGTTTCTATCAAAGAATATTGAGATTCTATATGAAGACTACTCAATGGTTTTAACTTAGTTTTAAAATGTGTTTTGCTATCTTGCATCACAGCTTTAGTTTGCAAAGGAAAATATGGGCAGTCTCTTGGGAAGAAGGCCCTTGTTGTTTCCAAAGTAAGGCATTCATTGCAGCAGAGATTAACAGCAGAAGCTTGGAATAAATTTCTGAACCTCTATGGGGAGTTCCCTCAGCCTGTCTACATGAAAAACACATTGCCCTGTATGGACTGCAGCCACACTCCTTGTCAGGACTGTGAAGGATGTAATGAAATGGAGGCAGTACAGGCAATATACTTATCTAAGGTCTTTCTACATTCTTCCACATTCTTGAATAAAAGAATCAAAGCACATCATTCATAATTACCAAAGAATGAGAGACTTTGTAGTAGGCACCAAAATAAAGACAAAAAATACATAAAAGGACCCTGTGTACTCAGAGTTACTAAGCAAATACTCTACCAATACTAAGACCATAAAGAGACATTAGATGCCCACTGGTCCAGCCATTTGAGGGACAAGTAAACTGAGTAACTGAAATCTAAAATGACTTTCAAGTTTTTGTGTTCTCCTTGAGGAGGGTCAAGATCAAAAGTGAGCCTCAGAGTCCCAGTCAGGTTCCTCTAATGGAAAAAAATCTTTACACCTTTAAACTGTCTCCAATTTTCTTATCCTCAGGAACTAGCCAGAGCCTCCTGGACCTCTCTCCATTTGTCACCTGGGTCCACGTGCCACCTCACCTTCTCCATCCTGCCATGAGCAGAATGTCTCTGGGTTTTGGGAAGCGCTGTCGGTAGAAACGGAGAGTGATGATGACTCCCCTTTTGCCTCTCACATGTGTTTCCACATGCTTTATTTTGCAGAGATGGGAAAAGGTACAATGGGGCAAATATGATGAATTTTTAAATTGTAGAGGGAAAAGACTCACTTTTGCAAACTTAATACAGTTTTATTAAAAACATACATGTGGCAGAGACATTGAAACACATTGGGTGGTTACCTCGATGTCTGAGGAGTAATATCATGTATGGAAAGTCACATTCAGGAAATATGTTGAAGTAAGTTGAAGAAGAAATTCTAAGAGCCTGGGCATAAACCAAAAGTCCTCCAGGCAGTGTAGACATGAAGCACCTCTGACGTTGACCAAAGGGAGCCCCGTCCAAAAGATTGCCCCCTTAAGACACCAATGGCAAGTGTCGGGTCCCCTGGATCACCATAACTTCTCTTCTACTTGCCTATAAATTGGAGATTCCCACGAACTCATCCTCAGGTTCACTAATTTGCTAAAATGGCTCACAGAATCGGGAAAATAGTTTACTTATTGTTGCTGATTTATTGTAATATATTTTAAATAATACAAATGAACAACCAGAGGGGCACATCTTCTCTAGGGCAAATCTGGCAGGGTCTCTAGAGAAGAACACTGAGTCACGGCAGGTGGATGTATCCGCTAACTTGGAAGCCGCACAAACTCTGTACTTCGGGGGCTTTGGAAACTTCATCATGCATGCGTGACCAATCATTAAGTCACTTTTCAGTTCTTCTCCTGTGTCAGGAGAATGGGATTTGGAGCTGAATGTGCCAGACTTCAGTTATGCTCGATTTTCCTGGTGACCAGCCAACGTGCAGCAGACAACCAAGAATAATGTCATTAGAACAGGAGATGCTCCTATCACCCAGGAAATCTGTTGGGACTTAGAAGCTCTAGGTAAGAAACTAGCTAGGGTCAAAGACTATTAGATCAAAGAATAATCCTAGCACCCTTATCACTCAGGAGGTTACAAGGATTTGGGGAGTTTTGTATAAGAAACTGGACTCAAAGAACAACTATCAGCATAAACTGAGGGCAGATTTTTATATGTGTGCATATACATGCATGTGTGTGTGTGTACACAAGAGAAGACCCAAATAGAACTGGAATTATCTGTTATTTTCTGGAATGTAGGCTCCTTGTAGTACCCGCTCCCCCTTCTAGGTGAGTGTTCTAAGAACCCAGTTGTTTCAGTGTATCAGCTGGCATTCTTATGAGAGGCTACGTCCATTTTCAGTGAATATTTCTGAAGACTCTTCCAACTCGTTTGCCCATTGCATGATGGTGGTGATTTATGAGCACAGCTGCCCACACAGTGCTGAGAGTTCAACAGTTTTTGACCAACAATGCATGACTCCTGTGCCCTATCCTCTCTATTCACCTGATCTTGCCAAGTGACTCCTTTCGGTTTCTCCCAATGAAAAAAGTTTTCAAAGGGAAAAATTTTGCTGATGTGGAAGAGGTAAAACAAAAAAATGGCAAATCACTAAAAGGCATCAAAATCAACAAGTTCATAAACTGTTTTGAGTGGAGGGGAAAAAACATCTTGATAGGTGAGTTGCATCAAATGGTGAGTAGTTTGAAGGTGACTAAAGTTTAAGCAGGTAAGCATAAATATACATTTTTAATAAATGAATTCCAGTTTTTTGAAGTCTTCCTCATATATATATCTTGACTATATTATTTCTAGTACATATATATTACTTTATAAATATATATGTACATACCTTATTTCTAGTACATACATATTTATATATTTTATTATTTCATAAATACTTTGTGAGATCTATGAATATGTAATGAGTTTTCAACTTCTTCAAATATGCATTAACTATTGTTCTTTGATCTTTGTATTTCTAAAACTTAAAATTCATGTTGTCAAGTTCTATAAAATATCCTGCCTCTTAATTAAAATTACATTTAATTTAGAGAAAATTAAAACCTTATAATATTGAGACTTGGATTCATGAAAATGGTATATACCTTTCTTACTAGAAAGGCTAGTAATATTTCTTGAACATACTTGTCAAATATTTGAAATCAAAATTATTTTAGTTCCATAGAAAAAGATAGGAATCACTTCCTTTTTAAAAAATAAGTTAGGGTGATATTGAAAAAAATATCCTGGGAAGCCATTTGTTCCTGCAGTTTTCACTGTAAAAGATTCCAAATATTGAATTCAGTTTTTAAATAAGTACTGAAGTAATAATTTTATTTTTTTTCTCTCAGCCTTATATTATCCAGTGAGTTTTTCTATCTCTATAAATTATACAATTATTATCATAAAGTTTTGTATGCTATAATATCATTTGATATTGGATTTATTTGTCTCTTTTTTATGCCTAACATTGCTCATTTACATAACTTTCTCAAAAATATTTTTATAGTAGTTTATCAATTTTGTACGTATCAAAGAACAAACTTTCCACTCTGTGTATATTCTCTACTGCATATTTATATTCCATTACTGTCCGTACTTACTTCAGATACTTACTTTCTTATATAATTTTTTAATCTGATTTGACTTTTCTTGAATTTTGTGATGAATGCTTAAATCATTCATTTCCAGGGCTTTTTTTCCCCTAACATGTAAAATCATGCCTATAAACTTCACTTGAAACATCATTATAGCTATATTCCACTGTTTAAACATTTTATAGCTTCATTAACTTTCCATTTAAAATACTCTCCAGTTTTTACTTTGAGTTCAACTTTGAACCTGGGGATAGTTGGAAATATCTTGCTTAAGACTTTGAAGTTTGGGATTTTCTAGATATTGTATTTTTAAACATGATGTTTAATAAAATAAATTCAAGTTTAATCCCCTTGTGGCTAGAGAATATATTCTGAATAATTTCATTCTTTTCAGATTTGTTCAGCCTATAAGCCTCCATCTCTTGTCTACCAAGAGCAATTCATACATTTTTATCTTGGGACTAAGAAACAGCCCTGGTGTATTAGAATGGGGGAGAACGGGTAATAGAAGGGTGAAATCCTGCCTGGCCCACTTCTTCCTGATAGAGCCCTTTAATTAATTACACTCCTAATTGCCCTGTGTCCCACTCCTGTCCTTAGTGCAATTGGTCAGACTTCAGTGCCTCTAGGGCTCCCACAGTAAAGATCCTTCTTACCTCTGGGGTTTTGGTGTGCAAATTTCTCTATTAATATCAAACCATCTGCTTAAAATTTTTCAGACTTCCTCAAATATTTTGGTCCACTGATTTCTTGATTTCCTGTAGATATTTCTTTTATAATTTCTTATAATCCTAAAGAAAATTTAGGAAGAAGGGGCAGCAAAACTGACTGCAACTCAGTCTGCATCTTGAATAAGTTTGTGGATCATTTGTAATAATATTTTTTTATGATTCTCATTTTTCATCACTTTTGAAAACAGTTATATAAACCAACATTAACTAAAATTGGGTATCTGGATAAGAAAATTTTTTGTAACTGGAAAAAGCTATTGCATACGATCATTCCCTAAACTGTATTAAGATTAACCAGTTATTAGTTAAATTCAGTTGACCTGCAGTCCAAGAGGGGGGAAATTAGTTTTTCTGTAGAAATGCATTGTCAGTACCACGGTAACTTTCAGGACTACACATCCAGCCCAAGAGAGTTAGGTCACCTAGCAGGCCCTGTAAGGATTGTTATCAAAGTGGTTGTTTATTGTCAACAAATCGGGGCTATAGATAGAATAGAGAGAAAGTGGGTGACCCACAAGAGGAGGCACACCTAGGTATGATTTTTTGTGTGTGCAAAAGCTTCCTCAATTTTCATTTCATCTGCTGATTCCCTCCGGTCCTTTCAAGCGAGAGAAAAATCAACTTGAGGGAAGTTGACGTTCTTTGTCTGAATAGTTTCACAATTGTTATGACACTTTTGCTTCTCGAGTTTGAAAAGAGAGGAAGATTTCTCAAGGAGAGAAGTGGGTAGTTCAGTGCAGTACCCTGCAAAAAGATTACAATATATACTTCCCAGAACTAGTATGTGAAGATTTAGGTCAGAAAGCACAAAGTTTTACTCTATTGCCATAAGATTCTCTTTGAAATATTTGTCTCCATTTTAACTGGGTCAATTTCTACTTGAGACAGTCAGCTAACACGTGTAATGCAGGAACATACCCAACCTCGGTTTTTAAGGCCCTTCTCTCAAATTTTCCACATAGGCATTTCAACCTCATATAATTGCTGATAAATGTATTTTTTCCTTTAGTATGCAACCTAACTTGTGCTCATATCATGTAAGGAAATGGGTAGACTATATTCCTTATATTGCAGTTTTCTTGTATGCTTTACATGAACTATTGTTGCAATACTTTGTGAATAGTTAAATGTATAAAATATGAATTTTCATAATGAGGATTTGTGACTAAGTAGTTGTGTGTCAGGAATATCCATTCCCAATGGTCTCAGCTGTAGAAGCTTGGACATAATCATAATTTAACCCCAAGTGCAAGGTGGCAGTATCTCCTCTCTCCTATCCCACTGGGGACCGAGGGGCGCATTTGGTCTTACAATTTCTCAAGAATGAGCTATAATCATTTAGAGCAGATGGCCCACAGAGCACATTCCTGTGGCATTGGCCTGTTGTTGGCTAGGAGACAGGCTGACCAGGGCTGGTGATGAAGTTGGCAAGATGTTTTGACTAATGAGAAGCTGAGTTTTGAGTGACTTAGAAGAACTTTAATCAACTTTTTCAGCAATAAAACAATGCTTTTGGGCATTGATTTTTTTTCTCTGTTGCCAATTTTTTTTTACATGGACCTTTCTCTGAAACCCTGTTCCTATTAGAGAAATCCTGATATTCACATGCCCCTTCCCTCTCCAATGTATTTCAGACTCTGTCACTCTCTACCTCACAGGCCTTTGTTTCCTGCCACAACGATGTATCATTTTCTTTCCTGTAACAATAACACCTAAAAGCCAATCAGTAACCTGGAAAATAATCTATTAAAACCAAATAATGAGCAATAGAAAAAATGTTAAAAGGTTTTCCCTCTCATAAAGGGCAATGAGGGATGAATAACTGTGTAGTTGATACTTACTGGTGAGTGAGAGAGAGATTTATTCTGCTCCTGGGAAGATAGTTTCCCATCCCAACCACCATTCCAATTTCTTACCAAAAAGGGGCTAAATAAGCTGCTTCTAAGACAGCCAAGAAATTGGAAAACTTACTTTTTTTAACAATCAGAAATTGATTTCATATTCTTCTACTATTATGCACTAATTCATATTGGAAATTTTGTTAAGAAAACATAAAAGGCTTGCCTTTTCATCTCTGAGCCTACATTCTTGAATTCTGTGGCTTAAAAGTTTATCAGAATAGCCCTGGCTGGTGTAGCTCAGTGGATTGAGTGCAGGCTGTGAACCAAAGCATCGCAGGTTCGATTCCCAGTCAGGCCACATGCCTGGGTTGCAGGCCATAGCCCCCAGCAACCATACATTGATGTTTCTCTCTCTCTCTCTTTCTCCCTCCCTTCCCTCTCTAAAAATAAATAAAAATAAAATCTTCAAAAAAATTTTTTTAAAAAGTTTATCAGAATATAGAAAGTTCAATCAAGTTCTCTGTAATGTTATAGAATCAATGTTGAACAAAGTTTTATAGAAATGCTTTTGAAAATTTCAGGGTTTTAGTAACAAAAACCACTTTTTAACATGTTAGACTAGCCAAAAAGTTTGTCTTAAAGGAATTTATCATGTTCCAAAATTCATAAACACACATACTTTTATTTTATTCACCATATTTTTAAAAATTGGAAAGATATAATTTTTCTATTTATGCCAAAAACACAGTGTATGCATTTAAAAAAAAAAAACCTTCAAAGACAACATGGAGAAGTTATTTAGTATGTCTATATTCAAAATGAGCCAAAACAGAAAAACATGCAAATACAATTGGCTAATTGCTTTGCAAGTTGCCTTTATTTTCTTGACACTACAGAGAATTTCTAACACCCACATAGCTAATGAGTTGGGAAATTATGAGCTTTATCTGAATACAGGTATCTAGTCAGAAAGAAAAAATGTTGACTTGTTGCTTAGAGAATGGAGAAGATTGAAAGGGCAGAAGCCACATCTATTCCAGTGGGCAGCATGTCAGAGTGCATGCACCAAGGATCTCAAAGTTTAAAGGGAAACACGTGTATGCAAACATATTTTCCATCTCACATGTTTTATTTTTAGTTTTTTATCAAACCTTTAATTAGTGTTTATTTTTTTCTGTAAGATATTGGCTAAATGTACACTTTTATTAGCTTCCAAATGGGAAGCTACTTATGGCAACCCACTTACATTATAATATCTCCTTGCCCCACATAGAGCTCGAATTATTTGCCTCTCCACTCATCTGTAAGATCACTGAGGTTAGGGATCATATTTTACATTTCATTTATTTTTTTGTTGAATTTGTTGGGGTGACATTGGTTCATAAGATCACCTGTGTTTCAAGTGTACATTTCTATGATGCATAATCTGTATACCACATTGTGTGCCCACCATCCAAAATCAGATCATCTTCTGTCACCGTAAATTTGGCCCCCTTTACCTTTCACTATCCCCCACCCCCTTCCCTCTATAAGCACCAAACTGTTGTCTGTGTCTATGAGTTTTAGTTTTATATCCCACATGAATTAAATCAGATCATTCTCAGTTTTTTCTGACTTGTTTTGCTTAGCATAATATTCTCAAGGTCTATCCGTGTTGTTGCAAATGGCAGCTGTTGCATCTTTTCTTATGGTTGAGTAGTATTCCATAGTAGTATTCCATATGGTAGATGTACCATATCTCCTTTATCCAATCCTCTACCTAAGGACATTGGGTTGTTCCACATCTTGGCCAGTATAAATAATGTTGCAATGAACACAAGGCACATACATCTTTGCAAATAAATATTTTTGGGTTTTGGGGTAGATACCAAGAAGAAGCGTTACTGGATCATATGGCAACTCCGTTCTTAACTTCCTGTGGAGTGCCATGCTGTTTTCCATAGTGTCTGTACCAGTGTACAGTTCTACCAGCAGTGCATGAGGGTTCCTTTACCCCACAGCCTCTCTGACTCTTGCTATTATCTGTCGTGTGGATGATAGCCATTCTGATGAATGTGAAGTGATATCTCATTATAGTTTTGATTTGCATTTCCCCAGTAGCTAGTGAAGTTGAACATCTTTTCATGTATTTTATGGTTTCTGCCTATGTCTTCTTTGAAGAAATGTCTGTTCAGGTCCTCTGCCCATTTTTTAATTGGATTGTCTCTTTGTTTGGTATTGAGTTGTACGAGTTCTTTACATATTTTTGGATATTAACCCTTTGTCAGAGCTTCTGTTTGCAAATATCATCTCCCATTCGGTCGGTTGCCTTCTTGTTTTGTAGTAAAGAATCTCATGTGTTTGAATGCCATGGAAGACATGCTGCCAGAACATATGAAATATCATCTAAATAACAACAACAAGAATAATTATTAGTGTGAAGTATAAAATATTTACTATATCCCAGGTGAAGTGCTTCATTTGCAACACTCTTTGAGTCCTCACTGAATAGTATAGCTATAATTTTCTTCCTCTGATCATGAACAAAAATAATGATCCGAGAGGTAAACATCCTATTTCCATAGCTTGTGAGTGGCAGATCCAATATTCACTATCATATCCATCTAAATTCAAAGCCCTGTTTTTCATCGCTCAGTTTACATCCCCTTACTTGACCATAAGGGAATGTTTTCTGGAGGGGATACAGCCACAGTTGGGTCTGGAAACAAATGTGAAATTAAGTAGGCAGGGAAGTGGGATGTAGATGCTAATTTAATCAGTAAGAATATCACTGACTTGCTGCAGAGGGGAGTCCACTATATTTTTTTGAAATCTAAAGCAATCTTCATCATATAATTATAAATTATACAGAGCAAGGTATAGACATGAGGCTGAAGAGTTAAGCTAAAGTCAAACCATTAGGGGTTCAAATGTCCAACTAGGAATCTGGGTTTCTTTAGGTCATAGAAAACAACTGAAGCTTAAGTTTGGGTATGGCGTGGTTGCATTTGCATGTTTGAAAGGAGTCCCAGCAGACCAGGTGAGAGGATATCTGGTATATCCATTATCAAGTTGTGTAATAGAGAAAATGGAGCATTTTTGAGAAAAGAAAGGTTTTGCACAATAAAAGGAAGAGATTGAATGCAAGTGATTTACCCGTCACACACAAGAGTTTTGGGGATAGGTGAGTGTTGGAAGTGGAACTTTGGCAATCCTCAGGGTAGGGAGTCGCAGTTCTAGCAGGTTCAGGTCATGCCAGTGATTGCCTGTGTGGAACACTTACTGCAATGGGTTGGTGCCTTGTCCACTACATAGTGTCCCATTGCCTCAGACCATAAGATGGGGTCTAGGCACATTGGGACTGCCCCATGTTCAGGCAAGTGTACTTGGTTCCATTTGGCATGCTTATTGTGCACATAACCTTACAGTGCACTTTTTCTAAATCATATGCCTTTCTCACCCACCTCAGAGTTTTGATATCCTCCTTTTCCTTCCTATCCAACAGCTGCCCTCTACTCCCTACCACAGTCAACTCCTGTTCAATCTTTGTACATTAAATGAAGCTCCCTGTTCTCAGGGATGACATTTTTACCACTTCCTTGAGCAGATCAGAGCCCCCATATGTAATCCCATAGTCCCCTATACTTTTCTCCCACAGCATTAACCACAAGTTATAATTATGCATTTTGAAAAATTGTTTAATTAATTCTTCTCTCTCTCTCTCAATATATTGTAGTTGTCTGAGGAAGAGCAATATGTGTGATGTTCTTGAATGTGTCTCACAAGCCCAGCAAATTCTCTGGAACATAGTGTGTTTCCAATACATATTTATTCAAATAAAAAAATGACTGTCCCATTGGTGTCAATTCAATTGATAAGTTGAACATGAGAAATGTGTCTTTAAAATCTGCTCTCATTGATCTCTGTCACAATTGTATTAAAAAAAAAACTTAAGTATTTACTTTGTGTTGTTGCAAATAGCCTTATGGGGATTTTCATAGTATGGTCATTCATTCATTCCACAAACAATAATTGAGCACAATACCGTCCACTAAGATGAATAAAAAAGACTTGTTTTCCTCTCAAGGGCTCTGTTAGTTCTACCCACCTTCCAATCTCAGCCTTCTACAATTTTTTACAACATATTAATCCTACCACTGGAAAATAAGTTCTCTGTATTCAGGTCCCTTGTGTTTCTTACTTAAAATTGTCTGCAAAATGAGACATGGCCCTTTTGTTATTTTCATTATAAAGCAAATTGCTGTGATACTGGATAGGAATTAAATGGATGCATAGGATAGCATCAGCTCTACCTCATTATGAATTTGAATTTTTGAGAAAAGATTGGGGTCTGTCAGACTTGGGCTTTCACTGTTGTTTAAAAAAATTGGCATCATTAAAATCTTGAGTCGCTGCATGAGGACTCGTAGGCTAAGTGTCTGGTGACAGTTTTTACAATGAACTTCACCCTGTAATGTTTGTCTCTGTTGTGTTATTGTTTCAAGTTGCAAGAAAGTGTTTTCTTCCCGCTATTTCAAAGAAAACCAGAATATTTTATATGTTCAGTGTTTAAACACCTTTCTTCTTTCTTCAGATCAACATATTAGAAAAGAGTGATAGTTTGTGGTTTGTGCTGAAAATAAAATGCTTCAGTTGAAAGTTGTTCCTGCAGTTTCCCCAATGTGTCATGTTGATGTTAACCTTTTCAAAAGGAAATGCTTCAAGAAACTTTGATTATAAAAACAGTGCACTCTGAGTTGAAACTAGAAATTTGGAAAGAAGGTAGGCAAAATGGTTTCTATCTTTTGCTCAACAGCATTTGGTGCATCTATTACACTGAAGTACAGAATTTGTTTATAATTATTGTGTGGTGGGGTAGTTGCATTTATGGTTGCTCACCTGGATTATATGCCTGTATTCATCTGTTTCTTTATGAGTGAACTTTTCAAATAAAAGGTTTAAGTAAGCTTTGCTCACTCTTCACCAGTCAACAGATACTAATCTTACCATATGGTGCCTTTAGTCTCTATACAAAGATAAACCAATGGGTCAAGTTCTTAGTCTTCACAGCACAATGGCAGGAAAATCTGCTCATATGAATTTCTTTTGCTGACATTTGCTGCTGTCTTATTACATCACCTGGTGTTTATATTAGATCTAGTTGCTTTGGTCCTGGAAATGACTCAAAGATTTTGGCTCTACAATATCCTTCATCCAAACGCAGGTAATTCTCATTATGTACTTGCACAAGATAGATCCACGGACCATCTCCCGACTCCAGGATTTAGATTTTAGCATATGCTATTGTTATGTCCCTATATTAGCACTAAATATTATAACACCCTCGCTTGAAGCAGCCAAAATTAAATTCTTCCAACTAAGCCAAGAATAAGAACTTATTTAGATGGGCAAAAAAATGGATTCTTTTAAACAAATAAAATTCAATCATCTGAATGCTTAATGTAATCATTTCCAAACATCTAGATATTTGAAATATAACCACTTGGTTGACTTAGTTATACTATTTCATTCAGATCTCTAGTCTTATAGAAAAACAAGTGAAGTTTCTGTGAGCCAAGCAGACCATATCTAAAGTAGAAATTATCAAAAGAAAATACTAGAAATAAAGAACACCATAATAAAAAAATGAATTTTATAACTCATTAGTAGACACCACATGATTGAGGAAAATATAAGTGAGGTTGAATACAGACATTAGAAAAATTTCTGAAATATATGCAAAGAGAAAAAAAAGAATAACAAACAACAGAATATTCAAGAGTTGTACTACAATTTCAAAAGGTACAACATACATATTATAGACCAAAAATGAAGAAAATGTAGCAAAGAAAAGGTTTAAAATAATAATAAATAAGAGCTGTCCAAAATTAATGACAGATACAAAAATATAAATGCAGGTAATTCAGAAAATAATAAGCAGAAAGTTACATGTAATGCTTTTTATAGATATATGTACATATGAAAATTAATATATATATTCCTATATTCCCTTACTCTGTCAAATGAGAGGGCCTAGAAGCAATGACTTCCTAGTAAGAATGATTAATCCAGGGCTGAGTTTGTTTTCTAATAATATTCGCCAACAAAAAGAATCTGTGCTCTTTGTAGAAATGGTTGATTCTAGTAACAGGGCATGAAATACATGAGATGAGCATGGAACTTCTCGAAATACCAAATGGTAAGGAATTACTTAAATGAGAATGCCATAACATGAGTATGTTAAAGGAGAAACTGAAAGAGCACAGTGGCCAAAATTGCAACAACTTGAGAAACAAAATAAACAAAGCTTTATTGGTCTATAACTAAAAGTATTAGGTAAATATTTATGAGTGTGTACTGAAATAAATGAAAATTTTAAGTGAAGAGAAAATAGATAATTTTCCTGTGCAGAAAACTTCCAGATCATTTGTGTAGATACTCTGCCTTTATAGAGGTAAAGTGTAACTCCCACTCATTAAGTGTGGGCTATGCATAATGACTCCTTCCTAAAAAGTGTAGTATGGAAGGTGGGGTAGAATGGGGGTAGGGAGAAAACGTAACAGTGAAAAGAAAAAAAGGCTGACAAAAATCACCTAATCCAGATGATCAAGGTTAACTTCATTAGTGAGTGTACGAAAGGACATGAATGGAACTTGACCTCTGTGGTCTTTTCCACCCAAACCCATAAACCCAGTCTACTCATGAGAAAAGACACAGAAAAATCTCAATTTATTCTTTTCAACAATTAAATATACATATACAAATAATGAAATTGTGCCTCAACCTCACATCATACATAAAAATTAACTCTTACTAGATCAGTGACCTAAATAAAAATGTTAAAAATATAAAACTCTTAGAAGACAACATGGGTGCAAAACTTTGTGACCTTGAACTAGGCAATGTTTTTAGATATAACCCCTATAACACAAGCAACCAACGGAAAAGTGTGCATAGGTTGGACTTCATTTTTTTTTTTTTTATTTTGTGTTTCAAAAGACACTATTGAGAGCCTTAGTCAGGTAGTTCAGTTGGTTGGAGCATTGTCCCATACCCCAAAACTTTGCAGGTTTGATTCCCAGTCAGGACGGATATGAGAAGCAACCGATTGATATTTCTCTCTTACATTTCTTTCTCTTTCTTCCCTCCTCTCACTCCCTAAAATCAATAAACAATCCTTGGGTGAGTAATTAAAAAGGAAAGACACTATTAAGAAAGTATAAAGACAACCCATGAGGTGTAAGAAAGCATCATAGGTTGTGTTCTACTTTTGGTCTAGTAGCCAGAATACATTAAGAACTCTTCTTAAAAACAAAGAGATAAATAATCCAATTTTAAAATGGACAAAGAGTTTGAATGGACACTTCTCAAAAGGACATATACAAGTAACCAATTAAGATATTAAGAAATGCTCATGGTCATTACCATATGGAGAAGGTAAATCAAAAACACAATAAGATACCACTTCACACCCTCTAAAATGACAGCATTTGAATAGACAATACCAAGCATGGACAAACTGGCACCCTTGGACATTGCTGGTGGGAACGTAAAATGGAGCAACCTTTACAGAACACAATCTGGCAGTGCCTCAGAAAGTTAACAGTAGAGTTACTATATGATCCAGAAATTCTACTGCAAGTCACATACTCAAGATATTGAAAACATATGCTTTTACAAGAAATTGAGCTCAAATGTGTATAGCAGAATTATGTGTCATAGCCCCAAAGTGGAAACAAAACTAATGTCCATCACATGATGAATTAAAAAATGAAATAAAGTCTGTCCATACAATTGAATATTATTCATCCCTAAAAGAAATGAAGTACTGATATTAAGCGTCATGCTGTAGCATAGATGGATCTTGAGGACATTACACTAAATGAAAGAAACCAGACACAGAAGGTCACAAAATGTATTATTCTATTTATACAAATTGTCCAGAATAGACAAATCCATACAGATAGAAAATACATTAGTGGTTTCCAGGGAGCAGAGGGGAAATGTGAGGTTTCCTTTTGGAGTGTTGAAAATATTCTGGTTAGATAAGAGTAATGGTTGCATAACCTGTTGAATATCCTGAAATCCACTAAATTGTAGCATTGCACTTAAAAGTGTGAATTTTATGGTATGTTAATTATATCTCAATTTTTAAAAATCCCAGTTGAGGGCCATTCTAACTTATATCCCTCACCAGTGCCCAATCACTATGCTTCGAAACTATCCAGGTCTTTAAAAACAGAGATTGAAAAACTGTCACACACAACCAAGAAGAAAATACAGAGACCTGAAGGCCGAAAGTAATGGTGTATTCTGGAGGGCACCCAGTAACAGCAAGAGGCATAGACGAAAACTAAAGAAATTTGATTAAAAATTACTTTATTTAATGACAATGTATCGATACTGATTCATTAACTGTGATAAACATATCACAGTTATATAAGACATTAGGAATGAGAAAAGTTGGATGCAAAGCTTATGGGCATTATCTGTACCATCTTCTTACTTTTCTGCTAGTCTAAAACTGCTCTAAAATTAGGAGTTTGTTCAAATAAACTCTATTACTAAGTATTTGTATTACTCTCCATTATAAAAATAAGCAAAGTAGATGCAAAACTAATTTGAATAACTTGCCTCAGGTTATCGTTAGTAAGAACCAAAGCTGGTATTTGAACCCTGGCAGTCCAGTTTTACAAGTTGTACTTTTGATCATTGTTTGGAATGTTTTCTGATTCTTTCTTTATCCTCTTCAACCTTTTTCAGAGTCCTTGAAAGCTGACTTGTATGGTCCACTTGTTCTGCTTCAAGATACATTTGAATAACATATAGTGCGACGGGGAGGGGGGTGGAGGGAGTAGAGAGGAGTGCAGGCAGTTAGTTACTCCCCCATCTGTCTGCCTACAGGATTATTTGAGGCTTCCTGCATTCCTCATCTGTCAAACAGAGGTGCTGACCCCATGTGGAAGGTCTTTCTGTGCAGTTTTTTTCAGGTTCCAGGAATGGGTCCCTCCCTAGCCCCTCCAACCCAAGCACTGTAGTACGCTCTGTGGTTTCCTTGCACCATGCCTGTATCTTTGTGAATAGTCCTTTTATTAAACACTTCTCACAATACTCAACTTGAATAGACTTTCTTTTCTTGGTCAGGTCCCTTTCTAACACCACCACATATGAATTCTCAACTTGCTGTCAAAGAACAGAAGTTAACATTATGCATAAGAGAAGTTTCGTTTCAGTGGTCTCTTATTTGTCCATCTAAGTCCTCCAAATATACATTGAGTTTACTTTTTAATTTTTTTATCTTTATCCTAGGACATTTTTCATTGCTTTCAGCAAGAGGAAAAGCAGGGGGAGTGGGAAGAGAGAGAGAGAGAGAGAGAGAGAGATGTGGGAGAGAAATATCCATGGGGCCCCAACCAGGGACTGAACATGCAAACTGGGCATGAGCTCCCTGACCCTTTGGTCTGTGGGATGATTCTCCAAGCAACTGAGGCATACCAGCCAAGGCTTGAGTTTATTTAGGACAAACACAGTTTTTATCACAGTTGTCCTATTTCAACATTTAGTGTATCACCTAGCAAGTTCTAACTTGTTTGAATAGTACTTACTTGTTTGAATGAATGAATGGGTGATTGAGTTCCTACTCAGTGTTTTGTTTCAGCCACATTCTCTCACCATTCAGTAAAGTACCTCTGTCAACAGACCACTAAATGTGATGGCTCATGGATACCACCCATATTGGTCCTATCTTTGTGGTTACTGCATATATATAGCCTTATACTGGTGAATAGAGTAATATAAGGACAAAATCATATATGTTATCACTATGTGTAGATAACATGGATTATCTGTTACCATAATAATAGTAGCCTAAAATAAACCAGAAACTTTACAGAGTTATTTCACATAAACCAGAAATAATAAAGAATCAAGAGATAATGTGAAATGAAAAAAAAAAAAAGCACAATAGAAGAACAAACCACGGCATACCTTAGGCTATAACAAAAGATATAAAATCATGAGCTATGGTAGTTTTTTATCTCTTCCTTGTTAACAGGCCTTAAGATTCAGCAAAACTCCAGGAGGGCCATCGGTTGAAGTTCTGAGTATTAGTCTCCTTTCTCATTTGCTCTCTGATACTTGGAATATGTGTAACAGTTTGGGGCTTAATCTCTCCTCCAAAGATAGAAATGAGTGTGTGGGTCACTGGCTGATCTCAAAGAAGTGCTATAAAATCAGAATAATATCGAATATTATAGAAATAATACATTACATTAGGTCAGTAATAACAGCAACAAAAGAAATTACTGGTAGATTTGGGGCCAGCGGATAGACAGAACTTATGCAGGCAATCAGGTATTATCAGCATCCTTTAGGAGCCCATGGTCTATATTTGATAAAGGTCCTCATAATCCTACTTCAGGTAAATGTTTCATTTCACTAAATCAAAAGAAAATCCAATCCAAAGATGTAAATCATGCACCATATTTCTGGTTATAGACAATATTACCAAAAGAAAACATACTCATAAACCTTAAATAATTATAAACTCAAAATGAGGAAAAATACAGCTCTTTTTCAAGCAGAGATTTCAAGTCAGAAGCCAGCCAGTGAATCTCTCTGCAGAGCAAAGTGCTAAGAAGTGCCCTGCCGGAGTTCTCTTTGAAAACGGTGAAGCCTTTCCATAACCAGTGCTTCAGGGTACGGAAATTAAGCCTGACCTGCTGTTTTGAGCCACTGCATTTGTCTGCATCTATCATCTATCTATCTATCTGTCTATCTATCTATCTATCTATCTATCTATCTATCTATTCGTCTAATTATTGATGCATTAGGTAAGACAAGGTGTGAGTGCATTATGGTGGATTAAAAATGGAATAAAGTTCCACATAGACACAGAACAGCCTGATGATTGCCGGAAGAGAACGGAGTTGGAGGGCAGGGTGAAAAAGGTGAAGGCATTAAGAAATGAGAACTGGTAGTTAGAAAATCACGGTATGTGAAGTACAGCATAGGGAATACAGTCAATAATATTGTAATTACCATGTGTAGTACCAAGTGGGTACTCGGAATAGGAGGGGGAGTACTTTGTAAAGTATATGATAGTCTAATTACTATGCTATATACCTGAAACTAATACAAAACAATATTAAATGTCAACTATAATTGAAAAAATAAAATTAAAATAAATAAATAAGTACCTATATAAACAAATAAATATTAAAAACTAAGAACTGGGGATTTCTGAACATTGCTCCTCCATGATGTGGCTGGACACAGGGAGCAGTGAGCACAAGAGAAGGCTTGAATTCAGCCCTTTTATTTACTAACCTTTAGAGACTTGATGAATGGTTCCTTATGCACACATACAAAGTCAATTTATCAGTTCAATGTAAGTATACACATATAGAGTGATAATAATAACTAGCTGATTGCGAAAGATGAAATTATTCCTTCTTTGAACTGGGCAACAGAAAATGTGAGCTGAGTGGTCTGGTATGTCTTTTTGTTGTCAATCAAAACTGTGAGAATTCTTGATCAAGTTTTGCTAATTTTTTGCCATTTCTGAGTGAAAGTAAGAAAATATACATATTTGAAAAAATTTGAAAGAAAACTCTAATGTAACAATAATTATATCAAATAAATCATATTGTGAGGCTTTAGAGGACAAAATATTTCTTTCTAGGTATAAATTTGCTTTGCTTTCCAAGTTATCTAAAATTTGCCAGAACTATGGCGTGAAAGGGCACAGAAACAGTTTCAGTTATATCAATTTCCACAACTGTCTGAAAAGGGCATCGTGCATATTCTGAGGTTATCTCTCCATAATGATGTTGTGGATGATTTTAGAGATTACTTATTATTTTGTTTTGTTTTTCCAAAACCTATATTTTGTGAAAAAGTTTATTTTGTGTATTACCTTAAAAATATAAGTTGCTCACTCAAAAATAAAAGCCCTCATTTATTCTCACTTCTCTATTAAAGACCAGATTAGATACATATATATGTGTGTGTGTGTGTGTGTGTGTATACATATGTATATAGTTAGCTTGTCAATGAAATATTAAAATATCTCCACCTAGCTTCATGAATTCAAGCTTCTCAATATAAATACAGCTTCTTATATCCAGTTGTGCTAGGGGAGAGCAATCTTCCAAAGCCCCCAGTCCTTGTTTTTAAAATTCTTACATTTTAATCCAGCAAGATGAATTGACATTGGAATCTACTACTCCTGTCACCTTCGGAGAATGGTTACTGTTTTAGGAAGGGACTTGTTGGCAATCTGTTGGACAGCATTCCTTGTTCTAACCATTCATTTCACTCTCAGAGTAATCTAGTTGTCTACTAGTTCTCCAGAGAAATTAGCTCTGTGTATTCTGCTGTGCACTCTCTCTTCTTATCTGAGCCATGGGGGAATGCTAACTAGAGAGATACTTTACTGGGCAGGGGGCTCCTTTAAGGGGAACTAAAGCAAAGCAAACGCCACAGTCCACTGATGTCGGACTCAGCTATCCCCTGCTTCATGGAACTTGCTGAAGACTTTCAAATGCAGGCTGAACAAATTCATTTTCATGAAAATCAGTCTTGGATATGATGAGATTGGTCCAGGAGATCTCTGAGGTCCTTGCCAAGAATGAGGTTCTGGAATTCTGGGGCACAACAAATTTACTGCAAATATTAGGTATACTAAGAGTTACTTGTCCTCTTGCCTACCCCTCAGAGATCTGTGATAATAGCAATGAGAAAAGTCAGAATTCTGAGGTGAACTCTAAGGTCATTTAGGCAGAACTTGCTGGTTTTCTAACCCAACTCTTACCACAAGCATTTTTCACTCTCCATGTTCAGCTAGTGGTAACCACTTGACACGTACGTATCTGATCAAAAAGATACAGACCAAAAAAGAGAAAAGATGAGTGTTTTTCAATGATTACACTTCTATATTCTGCCATTTTTAACTAAAAACTCTGAAATGTATAGTGTTACCAAGGCGTATAACAGGTGGTTAAGAGAGTATGGCTAAAACCATGCACTCAGTGAACAGCAAGGGGATGACAAATATGGGGACTTAAGACCTGACTTTCAGACAATCATCTGTCATTAGAGCAGAGTTGATGATGAAGCCAGACGTGAGTAAACAGGAAAGTAAGTGACAGGTGTCCGTGAATGTGGTTAGTGTTCTGCTTTGAAGGGTCCCTGGTGTTGCCTCTCTGTTTTCTATGGCCAAATTTTTCTTTAAAACCAAAAACCAATGTCTGGGCTCACAGCATCTAAAAATCAAGAGTGAGGATGTAGTGACAGGATTCCAAGATCCTGTTAGAACACATCTCAGCATTATGAGTTCACTACATCCAACACCAAGCACATTTATTTCCTCTTAGCTGAAAATAGTAAAACAAAAGTTATGTGTTTTCATTTTGAGGAATAAAGGCTGAATCCAGCATCTAGGAATACAAATTTATAAAATCCGCTGTTACATTTTCAACCTCCTTTTAGACTACTAACCATTAGGAAGAGGACATTATTTAATTTTCCATAAAATTAAGGTAATTATCTCATAAATTTTAAATTCTGCTACTTTTGGCCTTATCTGTTTGAAAACCTTTCAGTGAAATAAAGTATAATGAGAATTCTAAGCTTGGGAAAGTCCTAGGTCTAAATCATGACTCTATCATTTATGACTTATGTAACTTTGGGCACATGTTCTGACCTTCAGTTTGCCCATAAGTAAGGAAACAATACACTTTCTGTCTCTTATTGTGAGAATCGAATCCATTGATTCAATGAACAAAAGTTTGCTGACCACAACCATACAACAGGAACTTTACTGAGGCTTGTGAACATAGTTATTAAACAAGATGGTCATAAATGCATTCCTAGAGTATCTCTCCTAAAACAAATATGTAATTAAGTTTGAATATATTGTGCTGACTAATATTCTGGAAGAAACCATTAGGGGAGGGAGGGAACAATCTGACAAGGAGATTAGAAAAGGGAAATGACATTGTAAAGGTAAAATAGTACTGAGTCAAAATATATTAATGTGTTGAACTATCTTCATGGGTTTAACACATATAATGAAAATTTATTGAGTGCCTATGTATACCAGTCTGTACACTGATTGCTTTATATCTGTAATCCAGATATCAGATGGGGTTCCCAAGTTGAGTGATCTTCATCTCAAATCTTTCTTTCATACCCAAGGTAAACATCATCTCTCCGAGATATCTGTGATTTTTCTGGTCGGCTTATGTTCTCACGGTCACTACTGTGACCAAGCTCTCCTTTTGAACAGTATCCTTTTATCTATATCATGTAGAACCATGAATAAAACTCAGCTCAGCCTCCGCTCTCTTCACTTTCCACCACTGACTCAACAAGAATAAAACACACAGGATCGCTGGTGTGATCAGTAGACTCCATTGAAAGTTCCATAACAATGGGAGGGATTACAATAACACCAGAGGGAGGCTATACAAAATAGCATATTCAATGCTCTTGTTATATAATGTCGTAAAGGTCCTAAAGCCCAGTCACCCACCGCTTGAGATCTAAGAACGCACATGAGACATTTTGGGAACTCCTCTTCCCCTCTCCTTCATCTTCTAAAATCTTTCCTAGTCTTTACACTATTCTCAGGAGTATAAAATTATATTCTCTTTTTTGTTCATGCTGAGCAGTTTAGCTACCAAAATACTTACGCAGGATCTTACCTCTACCCCTATACTCCTCAAGATACTCCTCCTTTCATGAGTTGTTATCATTCCCCACAATACTACTCAGAACTGCATACTTTTTGTGGAATTTTCAGAGGAAAAAGAAAAAAAAATCCTAGACCTACAGATCTGAAGTCACCTGCCAAAGCCCTGCAACCAGGAAGGGGCAGGACTGAAATTCAAACCCGTGTCACCTGATGCAAAAATCTCCCTTCGACTCAGCATCCCTACTCAACTCTACCTTCCTTTGTGTGTCCCATCCAGGCCTTATTTTCTGAAAGACATTTGAATATACCCTAAAGTTTTGAGAAAATAATTCCTTCCCGAAGATGTAAGATGAGCTTTAATTAAGGCAGACATGCACCCAAAAAAAATATTTTCCAATTATGTTCATATAATTGTTTCCACAGCATGGTGTCTCCTGGTATCAGCTTTAGCAGACAGTGGAGACACGGTGCTATTGGGCTATTACCACTGCAGGCCTGCTCTTAAATTAGACATGGCATTTGGAAAGCAGGCTCTGCTTCAACATTCTTAAGCAAATATAGATGAAAACTTTTGTCTCTATTTAGACTTCCCACAGAGCTTCATTAATTCATTGCTGTCTGGCCTTTCTGGTCCCCCCTGGAAGGCCATGCCTGTAATGATGAGATACAAACCCAACTGAATATTCCACTTCACAATCTGGCAAGATGCCTAGAGCAAGGCAATGACAGCTCGCTATTCAGGTTCCTATGTAAATTTTGACACTTACCAAGTGAAAGAGTAGATCATATAATCATTCCCTCTAAGTGCAACCAGAAAGAAGGCAGAGATTCTAATGGAGATAAGGAATTTGCTTGGGGTGCAAAGCAAGGTCAGAGAGCTATGCTTGAATCTTGCCAAATCTATTAACGGAGAAAAAATCACTGTAGTTCTCTTTAAATATTTTTATTAAGTTGTATCCTGAGCTAGATATGAAGCTGTCACTTCTTAATTTTTCATTTTTGAGACTTCTATTTTTAAAAACTTTTTCAGTAAACTCCAATGATAACAATAGTATTAGAGAGACAGAGAGAAAACCACATTCACATAACTTTTATTATAGTACATTGTCATAACTGTTCTATTTTGTTATTAGTCATCATTGTTAATCTCTTATTGTGACTAATTTATAAGTTAAACTTAATCCAGGTATGCATGTCAAAGAAAAAATAGTGTGTGTGTGTATACACACACACACACACACACACACACACTATCGCAGTATAGTGTATCACTATCTACAGTTTCAGGCATCCACTGGGGATCTTGGAACTTATCCCCCATGAATAAGAGAGTATGGCTGTACTCAAAACTGTGCAAATAAGATAAATAACTCAGCTAATGGCCCACTCAGTACCTGGATAATGTTTGAGTGAAATGTTAGTGCATTGTGGATTAGTAACATTAATAGCATGCAAAATTACCCAGGTGATTAACCTGAAAATAGATGCCATTGTTCCTGTTATCTATTTGGATCCTCAAAAGGATTAAGAGGCAAGTTTGCAGATAAAGTTCCCCTCACCAACCCTCCAAAGACACTATTCTTTGTAGACACAGTGTATGGATCTGTGACTGGTTGTTTCACAATTCTGACATTTCTAACAGAGCACAGGTCCTTCATGCAGATGCCACAAATGAAATAAAGTTGGATATGTATCCTCTGTCAAGCTGAGCAAACTATTTTTCCCTTTATTCTCCAGACCTTTCTAATAATGTCCTGGTGCTATCAGACTTCCGTTATTTTTTCCCTCATTGAAAGATAAATCCATTTAGAATAAAATTGTTTTGTTCTCTGCTGACTGTGCCATCCAGTGGATGTGTCCTTTATTTATTAGTCTGCTTATATTTCCACATGGTAATTATCAAATATGATTACTAGTCCTTAATGCATCACAAAAATGTAAAGATATATGCATTTATACACACATACACAGAATAGATTATGTATGCCTATATATTCCTCTTTGTATACATATTAATATATTAAAACAATCTATTTGTATATATCCTTGTTTATGTAGGCAACCTATATTTTTATACAAAGTAATTGTGTGAAATAAAATAATTTCAAGAGGAAATATTACACAGTACTATAAAATATTCACAAAATAGAATGACAAGAAAGAAAATGATTTTGAACATTTATTCAAAAACAAAAATAACAAAAAACTTGTTTGATCTGCTATTTCCCTGCAAGGGGTCAAGGGGATCTTTGAAAAGTTATATCATCATCATGGAAATTTTATAGTCAAATATAAGGATAAAGAATATATCTCAAAATATCTCCTAAAGAAAATGTAGGTAAATGAGGTATTATCAATGAAAATACAGAGCAAGTAATTTTTTTGTTTATCAAGTTTTGTAATAAAATATTTTAGTAGTGTTATTACTAAATAAAGTTAATGCTGATTTTAGCTAATGAGTATATTTCTGCTTTTTTTTAATACTTTCAAGAAACAAAAAGTGATCTTGATAATCCTGAATCTGCAAATAGTACCTGGAAGAGAATATTAATATGAATCATTATGATAAACATCTAGTCATTGCATCAGCATGAATGGAGCTAAGCTGACCTGCAAGACTGTTCACGCACAACTTCAGACATTTTCTTAGTTTTCAATGGTAGCTGCCAAAAAGTTTTGTGGTAAGGTCAGCTACTCATCCCACACGCTGTCTTCTAAGCTATGAAACCGAATCCTACCATGTGTACAGATATTTATTTGTTACAAAGTCATTAACAAGTAAATGCAAAAAATAGCCAACATGATCCAGTGTGCTGACTCAAGGCCCCCTCTGCCTTGCAGGGAAGATTTATAAGATAACAGCAGGGTTCCAGGTGCAGGACTACTTTACATGTACCATCAGGCAAACCAAGTCCTACAGAGCTTAGAACTGGAAACAAGACAGTCTGGGGATTTAGCCCTCAGCATTGTCCCCACAGGTAAAAGATCAAGACCTCTCATTTAATCCTTATAATGATGTTTTCTTGTAATTGTGAGAAGTCTTTAAATATAGTCATTCCTCATATGTTGAATAACATTCACCAGGTTGATTAACAAAAATTAAATTAATGAAAATCCGTTTTCTTTTTTTTAAGATTTTATTTATTTATTTTTGAAAGAGAGGAAGGGAAGGAGAGAGGGAGAAACATAAATACATGGTTGCCTCTCATGCACCCTGTACTGGGGACCTGGCCCACAACCCAGGCACGTGCCCTAACTAGGGACAGAACTGGCAACCATTTGATTCACAGGCCAGCACTCAATCCACTGACCTACACCAGCCAGGGTGAAATCCTTTTTCTAATATTCACTATGCGTATGAATAAAGGATGAATTTATAATTCTATGGTTGGACTACAGTTTTCCTGATACCAAGTTTGTTGTCTCTCTGATATAGGTTCTGGATTAGTGCACTGGCCCCAGATTTAATGATGTTTTAAAATTTATTGGCATGTGTACTATCTCAGAAGCATTTTACAAATTGCATATGTTATAACAATAACCTTGCACATAGAGTAAGAAGTTGCTATATCAAAAATGAGTTATAGAAGATGCTGGAAGACATCCTATAGCAAGCAGCTCTCCTAGCTCCTGCTGAAATCCTCTCTAAGGCACACTACCAGGGCTAGGAGAAATGAATGAAGACCATGGAAGACTGAAGCTGAAAGTGGACACTCCAAAGCTTGAAGACCTTATTGGAGCACAGAGTAATGAATTCCAAATATGATGGAAGAACACCAGGCTGGTTTCCTCCCTCCCCTCCCTCCATCTCTCACCCTTCTTACTTTGGAAAGAAATCATAGCAGTCTTCCGCAGTTTGGCCGAAGTTGTGGGGGAGTTTACACTGGGTGGAAATCATATTTAGTTGATATACATAGGTTAAGAAATTGATATGAGAAGGGGGAAGAAAACATGGCAGAAATGGAGAATGAGCCCTCATGTTTACATTGTATGACTGCAAAGTTTGGATGCCATTTATTCATTGAATACAGAACGGGAAACAAAACAAAACAGGGCTGAGCAAAATGTCGTTTGTCACATATCAGTGTTGTGGTTCAGGAAAGTCATGATGGAAGTAGGCTTTTCTAAACACCTCCTCAGTGAGAATAACATCCTCTTCAACTTTACTAATCTTAAATCATCTTCTGAGCGAGTTACTAGAAAAAGACATACTAAGCTGTTGAGATTACAGCCATACATGGGCAGAGGCATCTTACTTCTTTAATTCCCGAAAACCACTGCTACAGTTTCCTTATTTTTAAAACTTAAGTAATTTCCTGACTAGAAGTATCATAATATTAGGAGTATGTATCACATAGCATCATGCCCATGATTGTAAGTTTAGACACTGGTCTTTGTTAGTTGTGGTGGTCTTTTGCAAGTAATTTAAAAGCTATGACTCACAGATTTCTCATCTGTAAGATTAGGATGCTAAAACTCCCTGTCCCTTCTTTATAAAGCTATATATCAAAGAATTTGAAAGATGAGAAGTGTTTTTGAACTATAATTTATGCTATGTTATTTTTGTCATCATTATTATAGTAAGGTGTTTATTCTTCTTTAAATACATAGGTATTTCTGCAATCAAAAATTAATATTGTTTTATTATTTAACAATTATAAAGATATGCATCATCTTTGATTTCTAGGTGACTTATTGCTGTAGAAAGCAAATAGGCCAATTATGGTAGGCACATGTGTACGTATGTCACAGGTGAGCACAGATAACCAGATTCTTGGTGATTGGAACAAAGAATTGAACCAAATACCCAGAGTTTATAGCAGAGAACATGAGAACAGGCCAACTCCAAGCAGAGATTGACCTCATGGGCTGGAGGGACTCTATTTTTATAGGGCAGATCCTTTCTGACTAGCTTTGGCAGGGTTTCACTCTGCATGTACAAGTAGTTGTATTACTTTAAAGCTACTGCACATGTGGTCTCCCATGATTTTCCCTGATTGGCCACCAGGGAAGAGGGTCCCACAATGTTACCAAATTGACCCCCCTTTCTCCTGGGGTCCCCTGTACTAGGTTCACCTTTCCCTTCACCAGAGAATTATAGCTTTCCATGTTAGAGATTGGTGAAAAGGAAAGGAGTTATTTATTCAAGTTATACAGACTTAAGAGTAATGAGTTAATGTCTTCATCAAAATGCCAAAGTCCCTTAAAACACCCACAAACACACACAGTGTGTTTCCTTCCCTTCCCCCTTTGCCCAGTCTAGGGAACCATATCTCAGGGAAAGAAATAGAAGTCTGTGGCTCAGGCACCCCCAGTTCTTCCCAGTATTCCATGCTTGGCTGGTAGGCCTCTCTAGTTCCCAGCACCATCAGCTGTGTTGCTGGGATCTCCAGCTAAAGCTGGGTGGTGGTTCTCTGCTAAAGCCACATGGTGATTGTTCTCATGACTGTGGGGGTGGGGGGACCCCCCACTCTGGCCAAAGCCACGTGGTTCTCCCTCACCAAGGGTGCAGGGGTCCCCACTCTGCCAAAAGCGTGTGGTTCTCTTTTGCAATGGCTGCCATGTCTGGGTCTAAATCCCCCCCACCAATCTTCCTCTGCAGCCCCATTTCTGACTCCTCCCACAATCAGTTACACTTGCCAGCACTCCCACAATCTTCCAGCTTTACTGGGCTACTATAGTGAGTCTGGGCAGGCGTAGCTCCAAGGTGTAGAGCCAACCATCTCCAGGCTCTCACACAGGTGCTATAACCAGGGGGAGTTGCCTCCCAGTTACTCCTGGGTGGAAGTCACTCCCTTCTCCCTGGCTCAAAGCAAGGCCACAGCTATTTAACATATCTATGCAACCAGTTAAAGGTTATAGATATATTAAATGACCACCCCAGAGGTTAGCTGCAAAGCTGTTGCTGTGCAAAACAGCTCTCAATGGCCCTGCTCCATGTGTCCCTTCCCCCAACTCACACCTGTGGTGGGAGGTGAGGACATCCTATATATCTTTCTAATATTTCCTGGACACCTTGAGTTCTGGACCCCATTACAATCCTTTCAGGGGCCCTCTTGCTGTAGCCTCCTACAGTATGTATGTGCATATACAAGAATGTTTTGAAATTTAAAACGATGGTCTAAATTTGTTCAAGACAGGCATCATAAAATATGTTGATCATATGGTGCTCAATTCAAATTAAAAAAATGGAAATATATCCAGCAGAAGATAGCTAGTACTAATGACAGGTATATCATTGTCCAAAGATACCTTGTACTACAGTATCATTTTTGGCATCTGTATGTGGTCATAAAGACTATGTTCATCTATTTTCACTACTTTAAAACCACCATGTATTTCTTTCAGTTTTCACTATTGTTATTCTTTCCTGAAAACAACAAAAACAAACAGTAGGCAGTTTTCTTCTATGCAAACGCTAGTATAAAAAACCACTAAGTCGGGTCTAGTCCCCGAAACATAAATAATCAAATTCTGGATCTGAGCGAGATACATCAGGTCAAGACTCCCCGGTTTTCCTTTTTTCCATAAATCCTTTCGTTTCTTTTCCCTGCATCTACATTCCCTCATCTGTACTTCATTGAAAACAAAGGTGAATTTAGAAATGCCAACATTGCCTATTTATCTACTGAAGTCAAATATTGAATGAAACCCACTTGTACAAACAATAGTGGCCTTTTCCTCGTGGGGTGCAGGATGGAGTCGATCATTTGGCAATTCGATTTTGGCACGCTGTGAACCACTTACTTGTTAAGTCCAGTATCCTAGGCTGCCAAAGTTCGGAGGGATTTCTTTTTTTTTTACAGGAAACTATTAAATTTGCAAGACCTAATGTTTATTTCACACACTTGTACTACTGTATTGATAAATATTTAATGGTATTGAGATCAGCAGTTATTGCCCTGTACATTTCATTTAAATGATGTTTTATTATTCTAAAAGTGCAAAGTGGTCCATTGAAGAAGGAAAGAAAGGAAGAAAATCCTTCCAGATAGAGATGACATAGAACTCAATTTCAATTTGGAGCAAAGAGAGGAGGAAGAAAAACAACCAACCAAATTTTTTTGATGTCCTGACAGATTATGGTTTAACAAAGTTTCCATTCAGAAAAAACATCTGGAAAACTCTATGAAAAATTTCAGAATTGTTTAAGCTGAAAGATTTCTATAATGCCAGAGATTCGCAATTATTTTGAAAGAGAAATATAGACGAGTGATGATGTAAATTGTGACGTTTCTACAAATGGCATGGCCTTAGTTTATTCAGTGGGGAGCGGGTGGGGATAGGAGGAGAAAGGGATGTCAAATGAGAAGCAATTTCCTTAATAGAGAAAGTGAGTCCTTGAGTAAATAAATAAAATGAAATGGCAATCTTGGAATGAAAAAGGACACTCTGGTTGCATTTATAAATGACAGTGAGCTTATAAATAAAAAATACAACCCACAGTAAAATAAAAACAGATTTTGTTTTAGTAGCTGGTTGCTTTAGACCTCAATACAGTAGTTTTCATATTTTTCATGTATGAGGACCCCTTTTAGAAGCCAAGTAAGGTTTTAGAGATCTATAATACAGTTAAGAACTGTTGGTGCTTGAGAAAATTACTAAAAGCTATTGCAAATTTGCTGACACTTTAAAAAAACATTGTTGCAGCAATATAAGCAAGTAAGCAAAAAACAAACAAACAAAAATAAAATAAAGGGGGTACATACTCACTAAGCCATATTAAAGAGACATGCCAGGCAGTTGACCAGAATGCCAACCTATATGGGCACTAAAATACCACTGAAATAAATAAAAATAGTTTGCCATTTAACTCAGTTTAAATCTGACTTGTTAAATTCTTACTTAATTGCAAATTGGTTCTACTTCTCTGTTTGCAGTAGATAGCGCCTTCAAATGGTAATTGTATAGCTATCTTCAAGGGCCCCAGGTCCCACTCTTACTAAAAAGATAATGAACAATTAAAAATAACATAATTTTGAAGAGGTGCTAAAATCTAGGCCTCCCAGGAACATCAATTTCTCCATCCAACAGAACACATATGCATTAACTATGATAATTTTTAGACTACAGTGCCTTGTATGCACAAGGATTCCAAGATCCTTTGCGCTAATCCTTTGCACAATTCTAGTGGACAGATCAGGAAGAGCTGAACTAGTCGACAATCTCTCAGGGCTGCAATGACCCTCAAGATCTCAACCACCTAGCTTGGTCTTGATGTCAAAACTTCTTTGTCCTGTTTGCCATGAGATGTACGTATGCCCTCAGATTTAGCCTCAGATTCTCAAAAGCTCTGTACTAACACCTTGAGATAAATCATTCATTTCATGAGTTAGTTTGAGTGGGCTTTGATCCTGCTTTAAAAAAGCCTTAACTAGGTCAATCCTTTGGTTCTTCACACACAGAACTCTTCACCTAACAGACTGTATCATTAGTTTTGTGCCAGTACCCAGACATCTCTCAGACAAAGATTAGTCCCCCAGTTAGACTTCAGCTTTCAAATTCCTCCTAGGGGTCAGGGGATGCTTCCCCCCCTCCTTGTTTTCTTGTCTTTAATCCCAATTAAACTTTAGTCTAAATTGAATTTATTGTTTCTTTTCCAAATCGTGTGGATTCACTTTACCCTTTACTGAGTTTGTGAAATCAAAAGTGTCCTAATATGCTGTCATTTAAGAACAGATATGTTCCTCTAGATACAAACGACATATTTAATAAGACTATCACACACATTAGCAAAGGCAGGTTCCTGGCTTGGGGGTCTTACCAGACTGTTAATCTCTTGCGAAGGGTTTCCTCTTCTTGCCATTGCACTGAGGCTTCAGCTGCTAGATGTTATCATCTGAGCACAGAAATGCATCCAAGATGGCGAATTCAGAGGGTGATGTGAAGATAATGAAGTGATTCATAGGCCATTAGCACACGGTTTTCCTGATTAGTGTAGCTATATTTTATAGTTTCTGGAAAAAAAATTATCACTCAGAATATTAATTGGCAACATTTCCTAAGAAAGTTCAGACATGTAAAATGATTTCCTAATCACTGGAAAGTAGATTTAAAAAAAACTAATAATTCTAAATGTATATACATCAAAATTTATAAAATGGTATAAAAGTCAGATAAGGGCAAATCTATAGTCATAGTTGGAGATACTGACACTTTCAGTAGTTGAGACACACACAAACAAAAGCACATACATCGAAGTAAAAATTATATATATTAATTTAAATAATGTAGCCAAACAACTTGAAGGATTTGATATTTATAAAATGTTTAACCCAATAACTACAGAATACATATCCTTTTCAAATTGTACATGGAATGCTAATCAAGATACATCTTATGATCCGCATTAAAAAATCCTAACATACTTCAAAATATTAAAATTTTACAGAGGAATTCAATTAGAAATCAATATGCAAGATAGAAAGTCTAAAATATTTGGAAATTAAATAACCATTTATGAATAGTCCATGGACAAAGAAGAAATCATACATGGTAATGAATTATTATTCAAGTATAGCATATCACAATTTGTGATATGGATATAAAGGCATAAGCAAAATACAGCCCAAAAGCCATATCCAATGAGCTGCCTATTTTTATAAATAAAGTTTTATTGGGACACAGCCACACCATTCATTTATGTATTGTCTATGACTCTTTTTACACTGCAACAGCAGAGTTGGGTAGTGGTGACAAATTACTGTATGGCTTAGAAAGCCTAAAATAGTTCTAAACTAAGTCTTTTTATTTTTATTTTCTGTCCTTTTTATTGAATTTGTTGAGGTGACACTGGTTAACAAAATTATACAGGTTTCAGGTGCACAATTCTACGACTCATCATCTGTACACTAACTACATTGTATGTTCGCCACCCCAGGTCCCCTTCCATCACCATTTACTCCCCCTGTGCGCTCCTCCACCTCCTCCCCTACCCGCCCACTCTGGCAATCACCTCACCATTGTCAGTGTCCATTAGTTTTTTTCTCTTTTTTATCTCTTTGCTCAGTCCCTCTACCTGCCCCACCCAGTCTCTCAATCCCACCCCACTCAAAGTCAGCCTGTTGACTGTCTATGAGTCTGTCTCTATTTTGCTTGTTAGTTTATTTCATTCAGAGAAAGACAAGTGCCATATAAATGAAATCTTTGCAGAAAAAAAATTTTACTGGCCCTTAATATAAAACACTGATTAAATGAAAATAGTTATAAAAGAGTTAGCAAACCATCCCTCTCTATTTTCTGAATGTGTATAACTTTCATATGATGTTTCTTTTTAAAATATTTGATAGAATTCACAAAAAATATATATTCCTGAAATTTTTTGCTAAGACAGTTTGTGATATATAGTATAGTTATGATGACATACTGTTCATACTAAAGACCATTTGAATATGGTGATATTATTATAAAACCTAAGCATCTAAAATTCCATCATGTGTCTAGCTAACTGAAGAAACAGAAATAAAACAAAATAAAAAGCATCATATGTGTAATTTGGCATTAAAAAACACCCATAGAAAGACAGGATGCAGCCATGACAATATCATATCTGTGTAAAGGTCCGTTTCTTGGATTGCACAAATCTAGTCCACAGCTTAACCTCATTAAAATGTAGATTTGTGTGGCTGTTTGGTGAAATGTACTGAGGGGGATAGAGGGTACTGCTTTGGGGCTTTGCATTAAGCTCCAGCTGGGCGCAGCAGACACTGTCCAAAAGATGACCTCCAAATAATTAAATGATTTCCATATGTTCGCTAATTTGAGTTTGTCCATCTCTTTGTGAGCCCACCGCTTCTGACGGTGCTGGCTCAGTGCTGTGAGGAGACTCACAATTGGAAAAACCCATCAAATTCTACAGTCAAATGATTAAAACATAAAAAAACTACAATGGTCAGCTCTTCTCATTTGTTCTGCAAAATGGAGCCCTTCCTAAGCATAATACCATTAAACTGATATTAGGTTAGAGAACTCTCATTTCATTTTGAGACTTTGGAAATAATCTGAATAATGAAATTGTATGTAAAAAATGGTTCATTAAAATCTAAGAGAAAATAAAAGAAACTCTGTATTTCTCAAGAACGAACTTAGGTATCCACTAACTCTATAGTAAAATAGATTTTCTACTGACAGCATACTCAGTGTTGAATCTGAACGTCTTATTTGAAATATTTTCAAGTAGAATATGATTAGGTCTTCAATCAGCACTTATTGATTATGTAACTAGATAGATTTAATAACATATAAAAGAGCTCTTGGAATATATGGTAAGAAATGTTATTTTTAAGAGGTTGTAAATCAGAGATTTTACATATAAAGGACATGGACTTCAACATTATACTAAAATCAATGTTCACTCCCCCTCTGTTTCATGCAGTGACTTGTTCGTCATCTACCTGTAGTCAGTGTGAGAACTATGACCTGTCTGTTTTCTTTATACCAGCGGTGGGCAGACGAAGGCCCAGGAGCAGTCATGCCTGATTGTTTCTGTGTTGTCTATTATTGTTTTGCTCTACAAGGCAGGGTTGAGCAGTTGTGACAGAGATGGCATAGCCTGTAAGCCAGAAATATTTGCTATCTAATCCTTTACAGAAAAAGTTTGCCAACTCTTTCTTTATACTGTAAAAACTGTATCGCCTAACTCAATCCATTTATATAACTATTCTGTGGACACTTACTGAACATTTACTGTATTTTAGGAATATGTTATAAAAATATCAACAAAAATGAACAAGACACCAAAACTGACACTAAGAACACAGTGTTGATTTCAGAGATAGGTACAAAATTAGCAATTACCATGTAGAGTAACAGGTGCTAAAAGAAGCATGTTTGGATTTTACCTTAGAGAAGAGGATGAAACAACTAACTGTGGAGACACAGAGAAGAGATGATATTTGATCAGCGTCTTGACATAAAAACATTCATTCATTCACAACATTGGATGAGAATGACATTCAAAAGAAAATAATGCATATGCCAAATCCTGGAAGAGTGAAATGTCATCTTATGCAGAGGGACTATCAGGTTTAAGAGTTAGAGGTGTGACACATGGACAGGTATAGTAAATAAGATTGCATAAGCAGATGTACGCTTGATTCAAACTAAAGCATTTATTGAAGGATGATGGGGCATCACTGGAGCACTTGAAAGAGAGCTGTGTGATCACCTACACAAAGTAACTCAGGCAAACAATTCAGAATTGACAGGAGTGAAGAACACATACGATTAGCAGCATCACGTTTGCCGGCAGGATTACAGGTCAGCAAGGGTGTTTACAGAGCTGGCGGAAGTCATTAACATGGGAATGCATGCGAAGAGCAACAATATCAGGAAAATAATATAAATTGTCTTTTAAAATTCAAGATCCTAAGAAAATAGGCAGTGATAAAAACCAATAATATATTTGTTATTGGGAAGAGATCCTTTGATAGTAGCCTTAATAAAATACGTAAAGGTAAATGAACTGAAGAGTAAGCAAAAGCACTATTTATATTTAAAGAGGCATGCACTGTAGACCTCATATCAGTAATACAAGAGGATTTCTAGGTCTCTACAAAACATTGCTAAAACTGTAAACATCGTGTTCCATTTAATCTATTAAATGACAAAGCGGTTATTTTAGAAAAATAACATATTGAACTGTGGGGGAGGGGACTCTGCTCACAGGGCCCCCTCCCCCTCTGGCTGCCACAGATGAGAATAAGTCTACCAAGACATGATCTGCTTGGGGAGGAAAGGTGGCCGATTTCTCGAAGGAGAAGGGCCAAGAGCCTTTTCTTCAATGGGCTTTTATTAGGTTCTTTTTGCACAGGAATACAGGTAAAGCTCATTAATCATTGTCAGGCAGTAAGAATCAAACAATAGATAACAAAGAACTCTGAGGGCCTATTCTGAGTCAGGGTCAGATAGCTAAAGAGCTATAAAACTTTGAGGAACAAACTCACTTCTTGCTTGGACCGTTATCATTTAATTGAGAGCATTCTAAACAAAGCAGGTTTCACAGGATTTTACATATTCTTTCTTAGGCCTGATCACCCAGGAAACCCACCCTTTCCAGCACAGGGTGGTACCCACCACCAGCATTGCTTTAGGCTTAAGGCATTGTCTCAGGCCTAAATCAGGCGGGGGAAGTAAGGCAGCCAAGAGATTAGGAGACTTCTTGCAGACAGAACGAGGTCTCAGACTATATCAAAGCCAAGGGGAAAGGGTCCATCACCCCCTTTTGCTGTAGCCTCCCAAGTCCTTCCTTGGGGGCTTCCCATGTGATTGTGCCTGTCTTAAGTCATTCTGCCCTTAGGGAATCTTACCCGTCATTGTCTAACCGACCAAGCATTGGGAGCCAGTTATGGATGAAGTAAAAGGAGTAGAAGTGGCGCTCCTGCCAGGGAGATAAGCTTTGTCTCTTTAGTGGCCTGTGGTACAAAGGTCGCTCCCTCAGCCTTAGCCATGGGAGGGTTGCATTTACTGAAACCAGGCAGGGTGGTTCCCAACATTTGATTGACCCCTGGTAAGAAATCAGATTTATTATTTTTCCTGGTGTTGGTTATAACATTATTTTGATCTATAAGTATGAATTCTCTAATTCCCTTTCATAAAATGCATTTATTTTTATTTCTTATTATTTTATTTTTAATGAGCATGAGTGATTTTATTTATTAAAAACATATTTTTATTATTGATACATTTATTGGGGTTGCATTCATTAATAATTAGGTTTCAAGTGTATAGTTTTCTGACATATCATCTGCATATTGTATTGTGTTTTCACCAGCTGTAGTCTATACATGCAAAAACACCCAGCTATGCATCACCCTTGCTTATTAGCTTGGCATTGCATGTTTACTACAAGGCAATTTAAGCACTATGAGTGGAATTCCTCAAGAGTACATAAACGAAGTTATTTTGGCAGAGAATTATACTTGAAAATGAAAATACATATGGATTGTTTATATAAAGTTTTAGGCCCAAAAAATCACTAAAAATAAAAAGATATGAATTTTTTTCCCTACGGAGATATGAGATTCCACTTAAATGTGTAGTATTTGTTGATATTTTCCAAGTTTTGTTTTACAATCAATTCTGAATGGCAAAGGGTGAAATGAGAAGGAGAGTTAGAAATGGTATCCCCAAAAAATGTTTTGTAATTTTATATAATTAAGTTATATAATAAAATTTGACATCCCTCCACCCCCCAAAAAAAGAAACAAGATCTGTTAGAACATAAACTAAGGCAGTGTATTAGAATTATTTTAGTTGGAAATGATAGGATCTCAACTTGAATTGACTTAGGAAAAAAATAAATAGATAAATAATTAAACACAGACACACACATCTTTTTTAATCAGGTTTATTTACTTGAAGGATATCCACACATCTAGATATGTATTCCCTCCAAAAAGAAAACTCCTTCACAGTAATTCTAGCCAAATTAATCCAGCTTATTTTGCTTTCTCATGCCACCCCTAAACAAATCATTATGTGCTGATTTGGAAAGAGACGGGAATCATTTGCCCTTCAATAACTTTGAAGTAATAACCGTTAATATATATGAACTCTAAAGTTTCATCAAGCTGTTATTTCAGTTTAGCCTTGATTCTCTGTTTATTCCTTTGTTGAGCATATGTTGTGTCACCGTTATTCAGTGTAGGCGCTGCGTAGATAGAGACACAGAGGTGGAGAAGCTGTGTCTGCTTCCAAGGACCTGTCTATCCAGCAGGTGAGCAGAAAGGCCACTTTTTAAACAGAGATACGCAAGTTCAGGGTGCCCTGAGAACACAAAAGAAAGCCAAATAGGGGAGGTAGAGGTTGTCAAGATGGATGTCCGGAAGCAGAATTATCCAAATTGAGTCATGAAGGGGAGTAGGATGCAACTAAGGTAAGAAGAAAGGTGTAAGCTGACACAAGGAAAATACACAAATCCTTGCAGTAAGGCTGCCTTAAAGACAAATGTGGGCATGAGGGAGAAATGGGAGCCCAGATGTAAAGCAAAGCCAGGCCTTGAAGGTTGGAGACACCACAGTATAGAAACTGGATTTATTTTGAGAGAAATTGGGCTGAATTGAGTAATTCTAAGTCAGTAGAGAATCAAGATTTCGAACAAACATTCTGCTATTTGGAGATTTGCTACTGTCTCTTGGTGTCTCTTATTTCAAGTGAACAGTAGTCATGTAGAGAGCTAGAATGCTTAATTTCAACTCAAAGAATAGACAGATTCAGAGCAGACACAGAACAGCTGTTCCTCCACTCATTGTGTAACCATTCTGAACCTCGGCTGCTTTCCTCTGGGCAAGGGGAATAATAATATTTCCTACTTCATAGGATTGTTGTGGAAATAAGTAAACAATGCAATGCAAAAACTCTATGATAAAGCCAAATATAGAGGGATAGCTCAATACATTGCCACCATGGTTATTGTCATTATTATGAATGACTTTTTAAGAATGCTCACAGGCATTCCATTATGTGAAGTTTCATAGATACTGAGATTGTGTGGGAGAGGAAGACAAAACAGAAAGAGCAAAAGGAAGGGCAAGACTGAGATGCATTTGTCTCAGAGAATGGGTTTTTCTTTCTTCATTTGATAGGAGGAACTTTACAAACTCTATCATAAATAAGCATTATTTTTACAGTTAGCAAAATGCAGCGATCTCTGGGGTGAAATGAAGCAGCTGCTTAGCAGAGCACAGCCTCTCTGCAGGGGGAAAATGTACTTTAGTCAACCGAAACCACAGGTACCAGTGTTAATCACAACACGTTTCAGGTAAAGCTCATAATATGTGTTTTCACAGCATTAATTAAGAAAGCAAACTATTATCTGGAGGCAAATTAAAATGAGGAAGTTGTTTGATTAAAACTTCTATGGGGCAACCATTACCCAAAACTAGTCTCATGGAATCAGGGAGGAAATAAGGGATAAGAGAGAAGCAGATCACGTATACCCATAGGGCTGTAAGTTTGCATAGTATAACGATTTTCACTAATGAGAGAATAGTCAAAGCAAATCTGGGAGACAGATTGATAATTCAAGTTGTTTCTCACCCTCCAAGGAATCTAGTAAATATGATTTTGTTAAATGAGACTTCTTTAAGAGGGAAATTGCCTGTCAAAATGTTATGGAAAATTCTTCTTTCCTTTTCCAAACTGTTTTACCTACTTTCTTGTTTGTGTTGGTACCACAACTGTGACATAGGCCTTAAGGATAGATGATGAGATTTCTCCCTTTAAATGAGATGCCCAAAGACCAATATAGACACATGATTGGCTTTATCTTAAACAAAGTAGTGCAGTAATATTTGGAATGATTCCAAACAGGTTTCAAGCCCCCAAATATGCCACTGACACACCTGATATTCCCCTATGTGGGGGGACTATACAATGGCTATCCAGGATTTTTTCCTTTTTCTCTTTCTTCCTTTCCTTCTTTCTTCCTTTCTTTTCTTCCTTCCTTCCTT